>RBNI01000460.1:0-31006 GCA_003990745.1 Jimgerdemannia flammicorona | reverse complement strand
TTGAAATCAGATGGGATATTTACCTTGTGCGATAAATTTTGATTGTATTCGTGCCTGGCGCAGCGCTATTATTTACCAGGTCCGCGAAGGAATGAATAGGAAATGCAACAGATGACGAGGTCAAAGACAGCATCTTAGCGACTATATGGGTTTCCGGCATCTTGGTATGGGTCCTTGTGTTGGATTCGAGATAGAGTGGAATGATGGCAAGTCGAATGCTATTGACTACTCATTTCATTGGAATTACCACAGGTTTGCTATTGGTTCCTTCATGATTTGGCTTCTCGTAGACAGTAGAATCAAATCAAATTTTTGATCAAGTGGATGGACTAATTTTGACAGCAACATCTTGTAGGAGGAAACGCCGTGAGAGGAGCAATAATGGGGAGAGTGGACGAAATCTGTCTCGAGCAACCACCTGCCTTTAGCCACGATCACATTTTCCCGACTCACATGCTTCTCGATGAGGAATTGCAAGCACAGGTGAAAGTGGTGATGGACAATTGACTTAGCAGGAACAGTCTCACTTCTGGAGGGCTCCTGTCATTGAATAATCTCCTCTCATGTGGCGTAATTCGCGTGATGGGCCCGATTTCGGCACACTTGTGGTGACCTCTCCTGTTGAATACACTGGTGTTAATAGGTCATTGTAGAGATTCATTCAACATGATCCCCATTCAGTTTTTTTCTTTCCATCATTAAAGTTCCATCAAACACATCAAACTCGGAACGAGGGCGACTATCTCTACTATGGCGACTATGTATAATTTGCATGGTGATTTCCCCTAGAGGAACTATAAGCAAGGGCAAGAATAGCGTGTACCCCCATGCGAGTTGAGGGCACATCCCCAAATCTCACGATGGACTTCCAAGTGCTTATTGGATGATTGAATCAATGCCAGAGATAATCTCGGAGTGAGCGCAACACTGTCATCAAAGTTCTCCCCATCAATATGACAGTTCATCACAAGACACGCATATCCGAAGAACGATTGTTTTCAGCTTCGTAACAGCGCCGCAAACGCATACCTCTCGTCTCACGATGAGAACGTCATGCCCCGGATTTCCAAGGCCACATCCAAGCGAGTGAATCCAAAAAGATGTTTTACTACCTGATACACTCATTCTTGATGACATTGACCTGTGTGATTTTTGGAGAAGTCATCCAGAAAATGCAGGTTCGATGAAAGGGTCATGACCCAGGGAATCAGGTTGCTCTCTCATTTCGTGAACTTGATGAATACGACGTTGAATGGGCTGTGGAGCTCAAGATCAACGAGGGCGGTCACAAAACTGTCACCAAACGTGTATATATATACGTCACGATTACAATATCTCAAAATGGAGCACCGACGCTCAAAAACACTCGATTCCGAGTATCACCTCCGTTTCCGCGAAGAGATCAAGATCGAATGCCAACAGGAGCTATCAAAAGCCGAGCAGCAGATTTGCATCCGGAATTTGAAAACCATGAATGGTGATATTCTTCGCGGGGAGCACTATCGACCGTATTAGCCTTCTCTTCGAAATCGAAACAGGAATATATATTTCGGTACCATCTGCTCGTCAGTACCATGTAAAGAGACAATAAAATACATGCCGGATGTGATTGACTACAGCGCACGTGAATGATAGGATAAACAGCATATAATTTCGTACAGAGTAATAATAGTGTTCATATTGCTATGCTAACAGAAAATGAACTATAGATAATTCTATTCATTTTTGGCAATCCTTTATCCGATACCTGTTTCCTGGGTATAAGCTCACGGCAGGGTACACTTTGTTAGGGATATTGGTCCAGGCTGTTCCGTGGTTGAATCCATGATCGAAAGGGCACAGGTATGCTCATTTGGATTGAAATGCAAGGTTATGACATCGCCATTTTCAATACGTTTGCCATAATCATGAGAATTTGATTGAACCCATGTCTTATGGTCTTGATCGTTGGTGTTGAAAGCCCATGCATATGGCATGGTTGCGAAAGCGCGACTAAAATCTACGAGCTCCTCACCAATGAGCCAAATATGACAGATGCCAGAGTTACTAATTGATTCAACGACAAAGTCCCACTCACATTGATTATTGTGAACATTTGTCACTGGGACAGAAAGCCGTGCTGTCATTGTCGAAGCCCTCCCATTATCACCTCTCGTCGTTGTTCATTGGCTTCTTTGAGGACTAAAAGCATCTGGGCTTTCCTTTTTGTTCCCTTATAATTTGATCGTTTTTGTTTTCTTTGTCGGATAACTGTCACTTCGATGGTGCGGGATCTTCGTCTTCAATTGCAATATTTTTGTTGCGGCTACATATCCATGTTTTTGTCAAACATCAGAGTGCCTGGGTGCTTAGAGGCACTCCGCACTTACTCGGCATCTCTCTTAGCTCTTTTTCATGAAAGCCTTCATACTCGGTTGGTTGCCTTTAGTCTTGAAGGTCTCAATTTCCGGGGAAGAAGGGAATGAGGGTGTGGATGTCAACAGCAGGTTGGCCAAAGGAATTTGACTTTGGTTGTAATAGTGCATTTATTATCAAATCAGAAATTCATGACTCCGGCATGCCTGTGATTCTTTTTTGATAGTAGCTATAAAGAACATTTAGAAAATAGCGAAAGAGAATGTATATGTTAATTCTATTAGGTAAAATATATTTGAAAAGATTTAAATGTTTAATGCAGATGTCAGTCTGGCCCCGCCGGTCCACGTTCAGTACTTATGTGTCAGATGTTTAGAATTGTATAGAATATATTATTGAATTTTGATGTTTTGATTCTGAATTAAATATCGATTGCGAAAACATCACCCAGGACCTGAATAATAGACTTTTCATATTGAAAAGATATCAGAAATATATAGGAAATCTTTGCTCGACAGTACTGTGTAATATAAAATAAAACATATCAAGCTTTGGTACAGAACAATAACAGTATCCATTTTGCAGCTAACAGCAGATGATCCGCCTATGACTTTATCATTCACTATTGACGATATTTAATCCGATACTTGTTTCCTGTGGGGCCATCTTGGAGAAGGCAAGCCGGGTCAGTCAGACACAATGTGGCGGGGAAGCAAAGGATTCCAATATTGTGAGGTGCTATATGATGACGTTGACTCTATCAATCTATCGACAAAAGATAGGCTGGTGTTCTTGACCATCCTTCTCAGCCTCACCAATGTGAATGTGAATGTGAATGATGGGCGGATTATGGTCAATCGGATTCTAGGTCTTGAACGTTAGTGAGCATTTCCTGGCGACATCGTTTTCTTTGTTTTTCTTTTGGCTGTTTATATAAAGTCAACATTCACTCACTTTTCACGTGAAATTTGCATTCACATATAATCGTGTACCCATCGTTGCCATTGGTTCTTTTCTTTTCTATTCTTTAATATATATATATATATATAATGACAATATAAATAAACCGATTTCCGATTTCCTTACCTTCTTTCTTTTACCAGCACATGGTGAGTAAAAAGCACTTATAGCTCAACGGAGGGAGTATTGTGAGTGTAATCATAACGTGAACTATATTTGCTTGTACTGGAATGAATGCAGTTGCCCACCAGGTAAGAGATATCATTATGGCAATCCTGATTGCTAGTATTTTTTCACTTTCCTAAGGTGAGTAGTAGAGTTTGAAATAGCTGAAATCGGGGATTATTTTTGTCTTATATGGTGTATTTCCTTATCGCATATAGTTTAATTATGTGCAAATTCATTATGTCTATGTATAAACTTGGATAATGTGGAAATGACGTAATATGGACTGCGTCATTGTGACATCACAAATGATGACATTACCTCCGCTCTCACACTTCCTGCCTTACGCGAACAGTAAAACCGCTCTACTTCCGTACGTTTTCTCTTACTAGACCTCACAAATTCGGTTTCTGCGCCACGAACTACTCTCTGGAAACGTTATGTGAATATTCGAAGACATCCCGCTCTTGATCGACGTTAGCATGTCTTAGACGCCAACTATCCCACCAGCGGATTCTACGGCCCGATCAAGTAACTACCGACCGCTCACAAACCCTAGCGTCGGATGTCTATTGCTTTGCTACCATAAGTCGAATCCAGACAGGCTTTGCGAGCGACGCCCACCCGTGTTTGACGTCCTCACGGATTGCAGCAGCGAGATTGTCAAGTCGTTCGACAGTCTGGCTCAGTCCAGGGTTGACTTTTTCTTCCTGAGGATAATCTTTTTCGCAGTATTTTTAATCATGCTCTCACAATTATGTATGGTGATTATGGAGTAAGCAAAATAATTTTGTCATCCACTTAAATCCCCCCCCCCCCCCCCTCTCTCTCCACACACACACATCCTTCACACATCCTTCTCTTTCTTTTTCCTATATAATTATTTTATTTTCCGCCAAAAGTAATATAGGCAATTTGAGGAAAACGTGAGGTTTGTGGAAACAAGTATTTTGGCCCGATCCTCCATATGCGCCATCCCCCTGCAGCCCAAATGAAAGCTTTGGCTTCAGGGAGGGGGAATGTGGTTCGGCAAACCCTCAGTGAATCGTGTCCACCGAAATAAAAGTTTGACCAAAAGTGAGATGGCGTCGTGATTCTAAGTGGTGAAAGCCGTTGAGCGCGCAAGATATAACAATATCTGTAGAGGAACGATGGAAGGTGGTATGTCCATTTGAAGTTGTCCATTGATCTTGCAGAACAAAAGTGGATCTAAAAGGCGGAGAAGCAATTGGAAAATCGAAAGGATAGAAATACGTGAGGTTGAGTTGGGTGTAAGCAGGATTATGCCTTGAAAGAATAAAAGTTATCAGATGGAAAACTAGTGTCAGTGCCTCGTATCTGGCAAAAGGTATAGATCAGCGCAAATCAAAATTTGGCTATGATGACAGTGCATAAAGAGCAAATGTAATTCTGACAATATGGCTGGCAAAAGCACGTTAAGATTTCTTCAAGTTGCAGCTTGGATCGCCATTGTTGTTGTAGACCCGTTAGTCGCAATCCGGAGAAACGAAATATCTACTGGCGTACCAATCGCAGATGTAATAACCCGCTCGGAAGCATCTTCAATAGGTCTACTTCCTTGTTTTAGAATGAGCATCAGAACATTATGCTGTCATTCAGAAAGAGCTGTCTGGTTTGGCGAAGGGTGCAAACATTCAGGATTCGTTCTGCCAACAAACGTCGCTTACTTGACTTTTCTGAATTACAACTTCCACACTGTCCTTGCATTTTCATGACCGCTGTTTGGGAGTAGTATTTTTAATTAACTCATATAAAATCTGAATCTATTTTAAGTTTATCCAATAATATGATGGGTGAATTGATGGCCCGCGGTAATCAGTCTGGCTCCTTAATAATTGCCGCGATGACAACAATATATAGCGGAAGCGCCCACGCATGCGTGGGAACATGTATAAGAGGACCAGACAATCCTTGCCGGCACCACGCGTATTTCCAAACAATGTCATCAAGGTCTTTATGGCTGTTAAGCTCGAGCAGAATTTGGCCGTTCGCTCACGGTGCATGGCATTATTTTCGAAGTAGTTCCCAAGAGTGAGTAACAGTTTGCTGAACAATCTGTGTCATCTTTATTACAGTGAGTATATGTTAATTGAGTATCCAACCAATGAGTGCATGCGGTGTTTTTTTGTTTTATTTTTTTATTTTATCAGAGGTCTTACCGGTGATTATAATTTTCAGAAAAAAGGAATGACTGACAAAATAAAGATCATTGAACTCAGAAAACTTGCCAAAGGTATTTACAAAGGTGTCGTTTGACAATAAGGCTCGCATGTTTACCATTTGAAGAGACATGTATCGAACCTCATTGACCTGATGGAGCCTGAACTAGGGAATTTCGCTTCTCACCCCACAGATAGTCCCCACATCACATATATATTTCTTTCTTTGTCTTATGACAAAACTGTGCCCAAATAGCTCGCGGAGGAAGAGTTTCGGGCACTCTGTCCTCATTGGACTCTTACAATCACATTCTACATCTGCTATGAGTATCATTAATATTTGTTCCACACTGTAATAGTAGGTTCCCTATCTTTAACAACTTGCATCTCATTTCCACAATGGCCTCGATGCACGCTCATTGCTGTATGGTTAAGTTGCATGTATGCACGATGTGTCGTTGACGTTGACTCCAATTCTTGTGGAACGACCATCTGCGTGCACATGGCTTGTATATACGAGGCAAGTTTTCTAGCGGAGTGAGGAAAGGCATTATCTAGCGGAGTGCGCCGATCGTCAAATCAGCCAGGGGCACTAACGCCTGATCAGGCAAACACTAAAAGCACTAATGCAGAAAAAGGCAAAGTTCGAATTCCACTATTTCGATTCCTTCCGAAATAGTTGAATCAGTGAGCAGCACGAACCCTGACATACAAGTAACTTTTCGGGCTCATGCTTTCTATATCGCTGCAGATGCTGAGAATGCCGAGAAGTATTTCGCACTCGAGGAATTAATGGTGGATTGAACGGTGGAATGGAGGAGGTACTAGTTTTACCACTTCGCAATGTATACGAAAACCACTATGTTCAAGTTTGTAATATTCCAACTCGATATTTTATATTTCAGACTCGCTCACGATATCACTTTCCATTTCACTCGCTTACGCAGTTGGTCTTAAACGTCTACCTGACCGTCCACGATGCAGGATCCACCGCCCGCCTAATAGGTCTCTCTCACCATCCTAAAGACACCAATACTTCATGGTATTCGAATTCGCTCCACACGGTACCCTCGAAGCCACCATTTCCCACCATTCCAATGACTGGCACCTCATTGAGCAGCTATCCTCCCGTCTTTCATACCGTCTTGTAAACCTTCATGCATTCGGCTACGCCCACCGCGACCTCCACCCCGGAAACGTCGTCCTCAAGACCTCAGACGACCCGATCCTTATTGATCTTGGCCTCGCCACGCCATTTGATGAACCTGTCATCCAATCGGGTCTCTGCGACCGCCGCGCATACCTTCCGCCAGAATATTTCGCCGACAAAACAAATTTCTGCATATTGCCTCGCCACAGTCCTTTGGCAATGCACCACGGAGATCCAACCGAAAGTGATGCATTCACAGCCGTTAAGGAAAATCCGGATGGATTGCGTGAGCGAATGATCCCTGATGCACCGCTCGAGTTTGCGTCTCTGCTACAAGATTGTTGGCAACCCGATCCTCATTTACGTCCACACATGCAGCAGGTCCATGTGCTGTTGGAGAAATGGCGGAGGTCGTTCAAGAACATTTCTCTATCGTTCTCGCCGCAGACGGTAGAACTTATTGCGGAACTTCGGGTGGAGCTTGAGAGAGAGGTGACTTTCCTTCGAACTTTGACAATGAACTGCAACAAGTTACAGAGGATCGAGAAGAATTCAATGGCTGATTGCAAGTCGTTTGGAAAGTAATTCAGACCTCTGGAAGAGAGAGCATTAGTTCACTAAACACTTTGTGATTTTTGCATTTCACTCGCTCTTTTTTGATTTCGGTATTTTGGCTCACAAATTGTTACATTGTTATCTGCTAACTAACTGCATTTTATTGATCATCAAGAATAATATATGCTCTCAGATTGTTGAAAAATATGCCAACCTTTTCATTTATTTATTTTTAAACCACTGAAGAACTTTAAGTATATAATATGATAGAAAGTTAACACCACAAATCAGTAACCATTTAAATGTATTTTATGTTTATTTTATTTTCTCCTTTGACCCATGGTATATATATACAATTTAATTTATTTCGCTATTGTCAATAACACTCGAATTTTCCCATCGGACACAATTGCGTGTTTGGCTGTATGCTGTACATATTTATCAAAAGTCTCACTATCATAGTCATCCACGAAGCAAGAATTTGAACCATAGTGACTGTAAATCCACATGCATTTTGTCGACATTTGCGGGAAATGCCATACGTGGCGGCCATTATAGGACACATATTGTTTACTGTATATATTATTAGGTGTCTGGCATTGGCTAACACAGTGCCAAGCTGCTTAGATTCATTACTTGTGGTGATCGAGAACCTAAATTATTTTCATCACGTTGTGAAAATATGGTCGTTGATTTCAACATGGACAAACAAAATACTGGGTTCGCATCGTGACAGCGTCTCCTGCACATATCAATGACACAGATTGACGCATATTTAATTGAGTGGTATTTTGTATTCTGATTTGGTGGCAACTAATCAAAATAACAATAATAACTGCAGTGCATTAAAAATAAATCTGTGATTGAACCTACATGCGTTTTCCTGGAAAATAGCTTTTATAAGTGTTCTAGTAGAGCTTTTCATAAAATATTTTATTTTTCACTATATGATAAGATGGTTGGGCCACATTCTATAAAATTAAGCATCATTTTATCAGATGCGCAACTTGTGACATCATCATATTACGTAAACAGTTTCCCCATTTTGGCTCTGTGCCACAACCTGTACGTTCGAAGTCCGCTCTTGATCGATGTTAGCATGATACGTCGAAGACGCCAACTACCCTATAGCTGCTTCTACGGTCAGATTAAGTAGCCGTCGGAGTTCTCCAAAGGCCCACAAACCTCAGCATCGGGTGCCTACTGCTTGCTACCCTAGCCTGACCATTCGTCATTCTGGCCCCGCCACGAATCCAGCCCGGCTTTGCGAACGATGCCCACCCGCGTTTACGAGCGACGTCCACGGGCGTTCGACATACGCACGTATTTCAGCCGCGTGACACGCCTCAGCGACCAACCATGTAGCAAATCTACAATCATGTTCTTTTGGCCCCAATCTTTCCGAGGCATGCAGGCCCGTAGGAGTGCGCACCTCAGTTATTCCCATGGGTTTCGACAGTCCAGCTTGGTCCATGTTGAACTTTTCTTCCTAAGAATAATATTTTTGCAGTATTGGTAATCGTGCACTCACCATTATGTATGGTGCCCCCTCTCATACCTTTATCAATATTTATTCTCTATATATTGTATTATTTTAATTATAATACAAATGATTTGACATTGAAATCGTGTGAGAAATAATTTGGCCGAATAGTTCGCGATCCTCCATCGGCGCAACTCTTCGGGGAAATGTAACTCGACAAGCAAATCGGCGAATGGCCACTGCCGAAATAGGAGTTTTAAGTTCATCGAACAAAGTGAGATGACGTCGTGATCCCTGTGACGAAAACAAGTTAGCACGCAAAAGGTCGAAGCGAACGTCTACACATAACATATCTATAGAACGAATTTGAGAGGGAAGTCTTGATGGTGTCACCCAGAATAACGAGTAGTCCAACGTTCTTACAGCACAATGAATCTATCTTTGAAAATGGTCGTATGGTCGAAAGGACGGAAAATTTTGAATATGACAAAACAAGACAGTGTGTAAGCAGGAATATGCCTTGGAAGGAAAATTTATCGGTAGAAAAAACTGACTAACATCGGTGGCTTTCTGCATGTGTGTACACGTTTCAAGGAACGCGTATTGGAAAAAAGGTCAGTCCTCGCAGAGGAGACAGGACTATCTATGATAGAGTTTGAAGGAAAGTATAACATACAAGACCACAAAAGGTATAGGCGTATAGTCTGATGGTCACCAGGACAGTGCTGATCAATTTAGCCGAGACGACGGATGCGGCCGAAAATAGACCATCGTGGAAAATATATTCTAGATGCTGAGAACATGCTTCAGCCCAATTAGGATGCCGGGCGCCGGCGCTCAGCAAAGGTTTCGGCTATGCTTGCGCAATGACAATCTCCGGCAATGGGCTAGTGACTGCGTATCCTCATGATCTGTTCAACTCTCAGGGTTACATATCTAAAAGATCTGCAGACAAGTTTGCGCGCAAAATGGTTAGGCTCGTCACACAGTTCATCAACCTCGTGGAGATGCCGAGAACATGCTTCAGCCCAATTAGGATGCGGGGCGCCGGCGCTCAGCAAAGGTTTCGGTTATGCTTGCGCAATGACAATCTCCGGCATTGGGCTAGTGACTGTGTATCCTCATGTTCAACTCTCAGTGTTACAGGCAAGTTAGCGCAAAATGGTTAGGCTCATCACACAGTTCATCAACCTTACATGCTTCAGCCCAATAGCAATTAGGATGCGGGCAATCTTCGGCAATGGGCTAGTGACTGTGTATCCTCAAGATCTGTTCGTGTTACAGGCAAGTTAGCGCAAAATGGTTAGGCTCGTCACACAGTTCATCAACCTTATCGGGAATGTTTGTTCGCTATATTGCTTCTTTTCGCGGCATCCAACTTTCATTCCTTCCCTCCTTCCCCGTTTCTTTCGCTCTCTTCCCACCTCAAAATGACCGAACATCATCTTCTCACTTCACTACTTGACCGCCTCCCATCACTCGACAACCCGAATAATTATGCAACAGCATACATCCACCACCACAAAGCCCGTTTCTCAGACCCCAACACCCTCCAACGGCATCTCGGCCGGCTGGGAGTCCCAGAGCTCGCGGACTACATTGTCTGGATCTCACCAAACCGGTTCACAAACGTCCACTTCTTCGACGAGGGTGGTTTCGCCAAGGTGTATAAAGGAACCATCGCTACTGACATTGAGAATGTCAAGGAGCATTTCGCGCTCAAGGAATTGAATGGAAGAATGGAGGAGGTACGATTTTTGCACTTTCGAAATACATGCAAAATAATTATGTTCAACTGTGTCTTATTCCAACTCGTGCTGCCAACAGTTGGTCCTAAACGTCTGCCTGACCGCCAATGGTGTAGGCGCCACCGTCCCCCTAATCGGTCTCTCTCAACATCCTACCACTCACCGTTACTTAATGGTGTTCGAATTCGCTCCACACGGCACCCTAGAATCCGCAATTTTGGACAACTCCCACGACTGGCACCTCATTGCGCGGCTATTCTCCCGTCTCGCACACCGCCTAGCAGACCTTCACGCATTTGGCTATGCCCACCATGACCTCCACCCGGGAAACATTATTTTCAAGTCCTCACACCACCCTCTCCTAATTGATCTTGGCCTCGCCACGCCTTTCAACGAGCCTGTCGCCCAATCGGGACACTGCGGCCGCAGCGAGTACCTCCCGCCAGAATTTTTTGCCAACACATCTCAAACGTCAGCAGAGGATGTATATTGCCTCGCCACCGTTTTTTGGCATTATACTACCGGCGTCCCACCGAAAGGCGATGCATCTACAGCTATTGTGGGAAACCCGGACGGACTGCGCGAGCGAATGATTCCTGAATCGCCACCCGAGTTTGCGGCTCTGCTCCGGGAGTGTTGGCAACCTGACCCTCACTCCCGCCCATCCATGCAGGAGGTCTATGAGCGGTTGAAGAAATGGAGGAAGTCGTTCAAAGGAATTTCTATGCCATTTTCGCCACGGACAGTAGCGTTCATTACGGAACTTCGGGTAGAGCTTGAGAAGGAACTGGTGCCGCGTGGTTCGTTGTCGGGTTTCAAGGAGATAAGATTGATTGAACATATTATGACTGTATCCATTTCTCCTGCGCCGTTCTTTTTCGATTTCGGTATATGGACTCACAAAGCTTTGTGTCATTATGTGTTAAACTAACTCCAATGTATTGATTAAAGAATTATTTATGCTGTGAAACCATTTACAAATATGCCAGTCTTTTATTTTATTTTATTTTATTTTATTTTTTAAAAAAATTGATAATATTCATAATCAGCGAATGTAAGCATTTTCTTCTTTAAGTATATAATATGATAGAAAGGTTAACACTATAATTCAGTAGCCATTTAAATGAATTTCATGTTTTCATTTTCTCCTTGTCCCAAGGTGTAGGTACCCCATTTCATTTGATTCGCTATTATCAATAACACCCGCTCCTGATCGATCTTGGCCTCGCCAAACCACTTGATGAAACTCTCCCCAAAGATGGCCACTGACGTGGTGAGCACCTCCGGCTGGAATATTTCACCGACAAACAACAACGGGGGTCCCACTGAAAGGTAATGCAATCACAGTCATTAAGGAACCCCCGGACGGATTGCGCCAGCAAATGATCCCTGATGCACCGTTCGAGTTTGCGTCTCTTTTACAAGATTGTTGGCAACCCGACCTTCAGTTACGTCCATGCATGCAGCAGATCCAGGCAATTTCTGTGGGATTTTCGCTACAGACAGTAATATTCATTACTGAACTTCAGGAGGAGTGTAACAGTTCTAGTTTTTTTAAGAGGAGGCAGCTAAATCTGGAAAGTTGGGTGGGCCTAAAGTAGTGCAAAGAGATACTTATAGGTCCAAGTAGTCTTGAAGGATTTCTGGAGAAAATATTCTAAGCTTTATTTAAAAAAAGATCTGGAAGGATCTTAGAAATGAAGAAAGTGGTTCTCAGTAAAGATGACAAATAAGGTTCTATAATGTTCCAAGAGGTTCAATGACTAGCTAAGATAAGATATTTAGTACTGAGAAAAGATAAGAATGTTCTAGTAAAGTCTTAGTGTTAAGAAAGAATTTCTAAGTATTTTAAAGATACTGGAACTTTGTAGAATATTCAAGAAAATGACTAAGAAATTATTACATCTCTCTCTTCTTTAGAATTAATATTCTCATTAAATTTTAAGGTTATATAATAACTATACTTAATAAAATTTCTCAAATAAAATTAGGTATTTATAATGAATCATTATAAGTCTCTGAAATTTCTGATGAAAATTTCTATGTAAATTTCTATAGAATTTCCTACAGAATTTCCAACTAGTAGTCAAAGTTACTTAAAGTAGTATAACTGTATATGGATATATCCAGTACACTATATTTAGTCATAGCTTTGAATATGTTATACACATAGTAGATACATAACTATATAAGTATGTCAGATTTCTATATCTTGAAAACTTAATCTTCTTTGACTCTATAGAGTCCTTAAGATGTAGGAGTGGGTAAGTTCAAAGTATATCTGCCTACAGGCTTACTAGTTCTCTTACTTTTTCTTTGCTTTAAACTATTTCAATCTGAGGTTTATTCACTCTAGATACTGGGAATATTTATATAAGTTTACTAGCTATAAAGTGGCTAAGTTATGACTATATTTCCTATAAGTTATTCTTTATAAGAATTAATCATTAACATCTATTAAATCTTTAATATCTGTAAATACTTTAATATCTGTTAAAGTTTCTATATTTATAAAATATGGCTGCTATTTATAAGGCTATACTATATTTAAGAATTGGATTTAGGTACCATAATCAAATATATATTCCTTTGATTCATATTACTAATTTGGATCAACTGTTACAACTTCCTCCTGAATAGATAATTCATCTCTGAAATATTTTATTCACTTGAACTCCCAAGCTTCCATGATTTATATCTTCTTATATTGTATAATTTATATCATTATATTCTCTCAATAATATTTCTTGATATATCTAAAGTCTCCTAGGACTACTTCTTAAAAATGGGCTAGAGCTGGCTTATTATCTTTGAATAACTTTTTAACTTATTTGGTAATTGTGATCTGAGTATAAGAGAGCTAGCACTCTCTGACCTAGTCTTCTTTTCCTATCTCTGACTATAAGTTCAGTAGCTATATATCTCAACTTGAAGTATTCTTGAAACTTGGTCTAGTTCTGATAGACCTTGAAATATAAGATTTATGATAAGTATATCTGAACTATACTCTAGATGTTATATATCAAAGGATTCTTCTATAATTGATAGTTCAGTAGTACACCATTGTCTTTTTATAGTTTATTATATAGTACTAGTGATATTGAGGGCTATAGTAGTATTTTGTTGATTAGTCATAATACTTCTTAAGTTGATTTTAGTGAATAGTAGTAGAGATGATTATGTTTGAGAGTTTTTGTAGCCAAAAGGTGATTTCTTTTATATCTTGTACCAAGTAAGATCCTTCTCACTTAGGCTCCAGCTTTTATGATCATGAAGCTTCTACTATATTCTAATATATTAGAACTTTGTCTCCTATCTTAATAATCGTTAGAGGCTTATGAATTTTTTCTGTATTATTCTATTGTAGTGCCTGTACCTTGGTTATATAATTCTTGACCTTCTTTCTGATTTGGTGTAATATCTATATCTCTGTATCTATGTGTTTCTATATAGTATCTCTATTGAATAATAAGGTTTCTTGAGAACTTTCTTCTCTGAATAGTATCTCTCAAAGAGTAAAATGGGTACTTTGTGATCAGATATCCTAGAGAGCAGATAATGCTATTGGAAGATAGTGATCCCAGTTTTTATAATTATGGTAGATCTTAGTGACGATATTCTTAAGAGTCTTATTAGTCCTTTCTACTTAGCTATAGTATAAATGTACTAGATCTTGTACTTCTTATAGAGAACCTCAAAAAAACTAGTTCATAAATTCTATTCTTCTGTCTATAGTTACTTGTGATGGAGTCTTGAATCAGCAGATAATTTCTTTATAGAAGAAGTTAGTAATTAACTATGTATTGACTTCTTTAAGAGGTCCTGCCTCTATCTATTTTGTGAAAAGATCTATGATGATGATGATACATATATCAGTTACCAGTCAAAGTCAAGAGTAGAGGGCTAATTACATCTATTGCAATATATGCAAAGGGTACTAGTTCTATATATACTGATCTAAAAGTTTGATTTTGTTGATCTTATTTCTGTTTCTGGTATTTATCACAGGTTTTGACAAATTGTCTGAAATCTTTCTTCATTCCTGGCCACTATATTGTCCTTCTTGTTTTATCATATATATTTATTTCTCTTAGATGGTCAAGTTCATATATTGATTTCATTGCTTACTCCTTCTTGTATTCAGATATGACTAGTAGCTTTTCTTTCTTTAGTATTTTTTCATTGATCTCAAATTGCTTCTATGTTCTATTGATAATTATTTGTATTTATTCTTTTAAATATTGGAGTATCTTTCACTGTCTCAGATAGATAATAGAGTTCCTTATTTGTAGTTGATTTGCTGGTTGAGAATTCTTTGAAGTATCTGTGAGAGAATATCTACATTAATATTGGTTCTTTCAGAGTAGTATATAATGATTACATTATAGGCCTGCAACTTTATAATCTATCTGATATAGATTCCTTTGGATTGTCTAGTAGTCAGTAGCCAAGTAAGGGCTGAGTGATCTCTCTGAATGATGAAGTATCTTTTTATGAGATAGTAGTGGAACTTCTCTATAGCTCAGATGACTGTGAAATATTCTAACTTACAGAATTTATACTCTTTTTCAGCTTCTTGAGTTCCTTAGCTGAGATATATAATGATATATTCTACTTTGTCTTTCTTTTGAGTCAGAACTACTCCTAGTTCTTGTGTACTTATATCTATCTGCAGGATGAATTCTTGAGTTCAATCAGGTCTTCTAAGAATAGGTGCTTAGATCAGTCTGATTTTGAGTTTATCAAATACTTTTTATTGTCTGCCAGTCTATTGAAACTTGACATTCTTCTTATTGAGTTTATATATTGGGCCTGTAATGTTGGAGAATTCTTTGATAAATCTGCAGTAGTAAGAGATAAGTCCCATGAAAGCTTGGACTTTAGTGATAGTGGTGGACCTTGGATATACTACTACTGCTTGAATCTTAAGAGGGTCTGTGTATATTCTATCTTAGTTAATAATATGATCAAGATAGGAGATTTCAATTTCTGCAAATTTATACTTCTTCAGTTTGATATATAAGCCATGCTGTCTTAGCTTCTCTATCATCTGCTGGATGTACTATAGATATTCCTCAGCTATCTTACTACATATAAATGATAATATCATCCATATAGAATATCATCTATCTTTTCATATTATAGTAGAAGATTTTATTCATTATTTGCTGAAAGCTTGCTAGTATATTGCACATTCTAAATGATATTTACAGATAGACATAAGTTCTGTTTGAAGTGATAAAGACTGACTTCTCACTTACTGCTTCTGTGAGACCAATTTGATAGAATTCTGAATGTAAGTCTAAGGTGCTATAGTACTGTGCTTCATCTCTTATGATTATAAGGATTTTGCTGATGAGGAGTAGTGGCTAGCAATTCTTCTTGGTAATCAGATTGAGCTTTCTATAATTAGTACAGAGCCTTAGAGTGAATTTTCCTGGTTTACTTTCTTTTTTGAGAGCTAGTATAACTGGTAAAGCCCAAGGGCTGCTGGCTTCTTTGATGATACCAGCTTCTTTTATCTACTTGATTTCTTCTCTAAGCCATTCACAGTAGGCTGGCAGTATTGGTCTTACTTTTTGGTAGATTGGTTTAGTGTCTTCTGTATCTATATTATAATAGTAGTATGGAGTCTTTTTCTTAATATTCTTGAAGTCTGTGGCTAGGACATCCTTAAATTTGTAAAGTATCTTCTTGAGTTCCTTCTTGAGTGTGAATTCATCTTCAATAGTATAGCTATACTTATTTGCAGTTTCCTCCTTCTTGTGATCTAGTTTGGTGATCTTGGTATAAGTAAATACTCCTCTTCTTATAGATCCAAATTCCTTCTTTTCTCTTTCTGTTTCCTCTAACTTCTTATCTTCTATGATCTTTGGCTAAAGATCAACATCTGTATCAATTGGTCCTTCTTCTTAATTGGAAATAGAATTATAGAGTTGTGGTTTCTAGCAATGAGTAGTATCTCTCTAATGTAATCTGAATCAATGACTTCTCTTTCAATTGTAATCTCACTTTTAGCCAGGCTGCTTCTTGTCTTGAGAATCCCAACATGGTCTTTTGGAATGGTCATCTCTAGACTAGTTACCAGTAGAGTAGTTGTCTGGGACTCAAGTACAGTTTCTTCTACTGTAGCAATATTTATTTTAGCTATATTTTCTGACTTATATTTTGGTAGAACTATATTAGGGTAGATCCTCTGAATCTTGACTTTAATTTCTTCATCATCATTACTATCTTTCAGAAGAACTGGTGGTTTGTTATCCTCTTCCTCTTCCTTCTCTTCTCTTGTCTACTTTTCAAGAGCCTTCTGTCTTTTTTTGTAATAGATCTTCTTGATACTACTGGTACACTGATAGCAATCATTGATATGCTCCATACAGTACATCTTAATTCCATGGGGGCAGACTCCTTATAGTACATATTTTTCTGCAATCTTCTTACACCAGTTCTCTTTACTGATCCATCCAACTTTCTTCTTCTTTTTCTGAGTAGTCACTATATAGGTTTCTTCTTGCTCACTTTCTTCTCAGACAGCACTTCTTTGTTGATATTGATGGAAATTCACATCTTCTGATCTCAGTAGATGATCTGTATCTTCTGAGCATTTAGGTCAATTATTGCTCTGGCTTTTATGAAGCCACTGGTTGCTGATGAGGATGTCATAGTTGGTAGTATTAGTTATGATCACATCTACTGAAATTGTTGCTTCTCCAAACTTGATGGAGATATCTCAGATCTTTTCTAGAGGTGTGGCTCTTGTATTATCTACTGTAATGAATATCAATTTGATTACTTCTTCAACCTCCCAACCTAGGTGGTCTGCTGCTTTCTTACTGAGAAGACATCTTTCTGCTCTGGTATCAATAATAACTTCAAAGATTCTATCTTCAATATGATAGATTATATAGATAGAGATCTTTCAATTATCTTTACTTTCTTCTCCAGAGTCTTCTTGAATATTATTGGCCTCAGTTACGTATCTTCTAACCTTACTTCTTAGTTGTCTCAGTAAGTCTATATCTCATTTACTATCTGAATACAAGTATTTCTACTAGCTGGCCAAAGTTGCATTAACTTTTTATTAGCTGAGATACTTGAAGATATCATACTTAAAGGTCTTGATTTTGCAAAGCTTTCTTTTCTTTTCTTCTTCACTGGCTGGAACTGGAGTAGTTCCTTGGATAATATCTTAAACTACTTGCTCTAGCTCCATATCTTGATCTATTTCTTCAGCTTAGCTTTCTGTAGCAGTCTCTATCTGTTTTTCTACTGAATTCTTCTTAGGTCTTCCTAGTGGTCTCTTGTAGAATTGCTTGCAGACATCCTTCTTAACAGTCTTAGCAGGATAGGCTTCTCATTATTCTTTATCTAATTCTTCAATCTCCTCAAAAGTAATAGTGTTGGTCTGTTTCTTATTTTGAGTAATATTGCTTGGCTGAGCCTTATACTTAGTTTCACTCATATATTCATATGAGTAGTGATCTTCTTTTTCACATATGTAGCAGATACCTCTTTTCTTATCTGAGGTGGCAGCAAACTTCTGAACTGAGTAGCAGTCTCTTCCTCTAATTTTCTTTATCACATCTCTTAGATGGGCAGTCATTTTGGCAAACTTCTTAGTAAGTTCCTCCATAGGGTCACTGTTTCTCTATTGCTTTATAGCTCTTGGCTGAGATGTATTTTATTTGATCACTATAGAAGAGATTATACTAGTTACCTTGAGTGCTCTAATTTTAACTCCAGTGACTCTTTCTATTATAAAGTCTTATAGATGTCTGACTATCTAGTATTACTGGGCATAGGTGACCTTTTGTACTAGATCCAGGACTACTAGTAATGAGTGGATGGCCAGAACTATCTCTGGGTAGACTCTATTTATAAAGATTACTTCTACTACTTAATCTCAGATAGCAGCAGTATAATCTGTAAGAATTATCTAATATTGGATTCTGGTGTACAATGTGTTTGGATCCTCACTCATTTCTTGATATATTGTATTGAGCTGATTCTTCAGAGCTTGCTTGATCTCATCTATATAGTAGGTAGTTTGAAGCCAGGCCTTCTGTGCTACTAGTATGGCATCAACATCATTTTTCACATAGATTGTAGCTGTGAATACTGCTCTTGCTAGTCCTCAGAAACTGAAGGACATGAGGACTACTTGTTGTCTTACTGTCAGAGTTCTTACAATAGCATACTACTCAAAGTCATCAATAAATATAATGATTAATTCATCTAAAGTATATTCACAGAATACTGGTGGTCTCATATTCATCTTATCTGAATGTCTTGATTTGATTTATATAGTTGTTTAGGTGATAGCAGTTGTTCATTATTTAGCTTAAAAGTTAGATATTTATCTCAAATCACCAGCCAATAGATACCAAGCTATAATTTAGCAGATATATAACTCTATAAATATGTCAGATTTCAGTATCTTGAAAACTTAATCTTCTTTGACTTTGCAGAGTCCTTTTTTTTTTTTTTTTTTTTTTTTTTTTTTTTTTTTTTTTTTTTTTTTTTATAGTCACTTGGACTCCACCTTTATTACCAGTCTATGAATAAGTATACAACATCCCCACCCACTACCCAATCCCCACAGGGGGGCACCTCCCCACTCTCTCATGAATAAAGATTACCCTATCACCCACTATGCCAACTCTCCCCCCACTCTGGCCACAAATTTTCTCCACTAAGCAGTACCTCCGACCACCCTGCAACCCCCAACCAAGCCACCAGCCCATTAAGGTGTCTTCCATCAGCCTGCGCCACCATGCCAACTGGTCCCCCAAGCCCTGCCGGCTTCCATTCTCAAAGACAAATAACCAGTGGCTAGCCAGTCCTACCCAAATAGCCAACACTCAGCCCAAAGTAATCTACTCCTTCCCTATCCCCCCTACCAATCTGTCCCTCAAGTCCTCCCACCTCCCTCGTACATCATCACCCCTACGCCATACCCCCAAGCATTCCCCAATTGCGCACCAATAATCCCCCAACACCTCACACTCTCCTAGCTAATGTTCAGGCATCTGTACCCTCCTGCCCTACATTATGGCACTCCTCACAGTCAAAGCACCCCCCTACAACGAGGTGCCCTGAGTGAAAGTTGAGCATCACATTCTTCTGCAGCATGCACCACCAGACCACCCAATACTTTGGCGGCATCCACTTTCTCACTGCAGCACTCTAAGTCCAAACACCATGCCAGTCCCACTCTTTGCCGATTCCTACTCCTTGCCAACTGCTAGGCCACAGATCCTGACCTGGTCCCCTTTGGCATTCCATGCCATTACCAATGTCAAACTCAATTAATGGGGTGCCACCCAGCAGTATACAGTCCCATCTCCACATTGCCGGGCCCCAATCCTTCTCTCCTTCATTCCTCTGCCAACGAATTCCAATGTGGTGCACCCCTTCTGCTATCCCCCACCAAAACCCTCTATATCGCAGTTGCTTAGTATCCTGAAGTCCAACTAATGTGAGGAGATCCCCAGTTGTGCCCCTTGGTGATGTCCGCCTCTCCCAGATTTTCTGTAGCAGAGGGACCCAGCCACCTCCTCTCAATTCTACTGCCCTCTTTAGCCACCATGCTCGCAAGTAGCGTAACCTTTTTGGGAAGTCAACCAGCCCCAGACCACCTCTCGCCACTGGTAGGGACAA
Organism: Jimgerdemannia flammicorona; assembly: GCA_003990745.1. Classification (NCBI taxonomy): domain Eukaryota; kingdom Fungi; phylum Mucoromycota; class Endogonomycetes; order Endogonales; family Endogonaceae; genus Jimgerdemannia; species Jimgerdemannia flammicorona. The sequence goes on along the minus strand of RBNI01000460.1, from coordinate 10,750 downwards.
GGTCTCCCAACCAATCTGACTCTGCCTTCTAGCCCAAATCCATCCCTTTGCCGACTTCACCAATCTCTTCACCACCCAAGCTGGGAAGTCCAGATGATATGCCAGGTACCACAGCTTCGGCAGCCAGTAGATATTCAAAACCGAGACCCGTCCTGCCAGAGAAAAATGTCTTCCCCTCCAACTCCGCAGGGCCTCCTCTCAGATTCCAATCCTCTGCTCCCACCAGAGCCTAGGCAGAACCAACCCATAGACTGACAGATAGATGCCCAAGTACCGTACTACTTCACCAGCAGGGATGATTGTTTCTATAATCTCCCCTCCCACTAGACCATTGCCAAGCACCATTGTTTCGCACTTATGCCAATTCAACTTCGCTCCCAAGTGCTCCTCATACCACTCCACAGTCTTCTTGAGCTCCTCAACATCAGCAATCAAACCCAAACCAACCACCATGTCATCCACGAAGGCCCCAACTTTCCATCCTATGCCAAAAATATAGAGTCCTTCTATCTTCCACCTAATTCTATCCATTAGGGGTTCCAGAGAAAGAGCATACAAAATGGGGGACAGTGGGTCCCCCTGGGGCACCCCCCTGCCCAAGGGGAATGCTACCCCTCAATGACCATTGCACATGAGTACAGCCCTACTCCCTTCCAGTAGGCTGACTATTGCTGACCGGAATTGGGATGGAACCCCCATCCTATCCAAAACTTTCACCAGCCAGACTCTTCACACCCGGTCGTAGGCCTTCTCCTGGTCCAAGAAGACTAGATGCCCATCCAGTCCACAGGCTCTTGCCCCTTCAATAACTCCATGTACCCAGGCAGTGCCATCCCTGATAAGCCGACTGCCCACAAATCCCCTCTGCTCCATACCCATGACTTGCTGGGCCACCCTCTGTAGTCTCACCACCACCACTTTGGTCACCAGCTTCCTGTCCATATCAAGCAATATTATTGGCCACCAGTTCCTCCAATCCTCCCGCCTTCCTTTGTTTTTATAGAGTAACGTCACCAGCCCAAGGTCCTGCTCCCCCACCTACCTCCCAGTCTGTAGAATGGAGTTGCACAATGCCATCATCTCTCCCATCACCCCTGGAACTCCAACCATTTGCTTCCAAAAGTCCCAGGGCAGACCATCCTCTCCAGGTGCCGTACCAGGCGTTGTCGCGGTGAGAACCTGGTGGATCTCATCTTCCTGTACCGGCATCACCAGGTCATCTAGCCCCTCGACTTGCAGTGGGTACCAATCCTCCAATGCTCGGTCAATAGTCACAGCATCTGCCCCACCCTCCTCCTCACTCCACAATCCACTCCATCTCTCCTTCAGCGATCCCAGAATATCCTGTACCCCATGCACCAGTACACCCTCGGAGTCTAACACCTCTTCCCACCATTGCTATACCCGTCTCGCCCTAAGAGCCCTTGTAAGAAACTTGGAAGGTCTCTCCCCTTCCTCCAAATCCTGCCAGTGGAGACGGGCTGCCAAACCCTGTACCCTCGCTTCCTCCTCTTCCCACAGCACCTGTTGTAATTTCCCGACCTTCATTTTTGCCCTCATTAACCTCCAATCATCCTCTCCCTCCAGCATTATTAACCTTGCCCACTCCTCCAGGAGCCTAGTTAATCTAGTAGAAGCTCAACGCACTCTACGCCTCCTCTGCTTCCCAGCCTCCTTGCCAGCCTCACTCCAGTAAATCTTGGCCATCTCCTTCATCCTCACCCACCGAACTCCAACTAAGACACCTTCCCACCACCAATTCTCCACTCTCTGCTGAATGTCCATAGCCCACCCATTCCACCGGGTCTTGTTATCCAACAATGAGGAATTGAGGCACCAATGTCCAGGCCCATCCCCACTTCCCCCAAAGTGCCCCTGTCCCAAAAGCCCCCAGTGATCCGACCATGGACACCATTCTGCCTCCAGTAACTTCCAAACATCTAGGCCCCAGCAGCTGGCTGTCAGAATCCAATCGATTCTTGTCCCCAGACCCCCTGCCCAATGTGTATAAACCCTCCTATTCCCCCAGCACTCCCTCCCAGCGTCTACCAGTGCACTTAGTCTCTCGACCTCCTCCCATGCTGCCAGTCCTCCACTCCTGCTCGCAGCATCTCATCCTCCATCTGTTCTATCCAATAGTGTGTCCCGAACCATATTGAAGTCACCCCCAAACATATCCACCCCAGCCTCTACAAAGTTCCCACTCTCCAGTAAACCTGTCATCCAATCTACCTGCTCACTCCGTACTGCAGGACAGTAGCAAGAACCAACTGTAACTGGCTCCCAACCTGCATGAATCCACTCTCCCCAGACTAGTCTCTCCCCCCAGCATCATACATCCTGTATCTCCCCTCTGCCTTTCCGAACCAAAATTCCAACCTTGCTCTTCCAAATCACCACACCTCTCCATTCCATCGTCCACTCTCTCTCATCTGAATCATCCTCACACCTAACATCCTGCAACAGGAAGAGATCGGCCTCCAATCTCTTCATCCAAGAAAAAATGTTTCGACGTCGAGTAGCCCCCCGTAACCCATTCACATTTAAAGAAAAAATGTTAGTTGTACTGTTCATAATGAAATATGTGATGTTGTCAATCAATCTCTACTGCTTCATGCTTATCTCCTCCTGCGCCATGTCCAGATTGTGTTCTGCAGCCACCTCCTCCTCTTCCCTCCTCTGAGCCTCTAATCCAGCCAGCAGTTCATTCATCTCATCATCTGCCTTCTCCTCGAACTCCTCCTGGTATTCGATGCATACCTCCTACCAGAGCCTCAGTCCATGGCACTTGTTCCAGCAGTACTCAGCCCCCTCTCCCACAACGACTGCCATCTCTGCCTCCCACTCCTTATCCACCTCATACCCTTCCTCTGCAAGGTACACCGCGAGAATCTCTGCCTTCAATGCCTTCCTCACTCCATCCCCCTGCAGTATTCCTACCCAGTGCTCATCGCTCATCACCTGCAAGTCCACCTCCCCCAACTCTTCTGCCGCCAGGTCATCCATCATCCAGTGCATCTAAAGTAAGTTTCCCACCTCCTTCCCCCCTGGAGTTGCCGGCCTCCCACCATCCAACATGGTGGTGTCAGCTCTGACACTCGCAGACTCATCCCACACCTCTGGGACATCCACCAGTTCCTCCTCACCAGCAGCCACCACCTGTCCTCCATACACCACCTCCGGAATCCTGAATTGCACCCTCTGAGTCCCTTGCATTTGCACATCCTCTACCACCTTGTTTCGGGAAGCCGGGTCATGCCTAATAAGGGGGGTAGGGGTAGGGGAACCCTCCCACTCCTCCTCCCAAATCTCTAGCATGCCATCAGCATATAGATCCTTACTAGTCATCCCCTCATCCTCCCCTGCCCCCTTCTTGTCCTTCCCCTCCCCCTCGCCAGCCCAGATACTCGCCCCGGCTCCCCCGGTGCCCTTCCCCTCACTCGCATTCCCCAGTGGCCTGTTGTCCAGCTTGGCCAGTAACTCTTTCTGCCTCTTACACCCCTGATCCCTTTCCCACTGCCTCTTGTTCACTCGAATCCACTTTCCATCCACCACCTCCAAGTGCATTGCCTCCTCAAAAGCTGCCCAAGCCTTTGCCCACTTCTCAACAGCCCCCTCCAACTCTTCTAGCACTTCCAACAAATCCTCCTCCTCCTCCTCACTCCCCTTCACCCTTGTCACCTTACACAAAATCGCTCCCCAAACCATCGCCAAAGGCCAGTCCCTCACCTTCCCAGTAGCTTCCTTCCCAGCCAGCCTAATCCACACATCCACGTCCCCAGTCCTGAGCATAGTCCCTTCCCAGACTCTAAATCTGACATCTACCACCTCACTATATTCCGCCATGAAGTCCTCAACTCTCTTTCTCATCTCCATTGCTGTCACTGTCAGCACTTCTTTCACCAGCAGTTGGACCACCCTGGGATCCCACTTCAGACAGCATGCCATCAGAACACACACCTCTCCAACCACCAATCCAACCTTCAATGCCTCCTCCAATGGTGCCGCCTCCTCAAAACCAACCTCCACCCTCTCCAGGTCCTTCAAAAACTTCACGGGCGCAGTCCCTGCCACCTGCTTAGCAATGAGCCCCAATACTATTTTCGCCGTCACCGTCAGGCCCCGGAAGCACAGTGTAACCGCGAATGCCGAGATCGATTTTTTGAGCAATGGGGCTACTGCCAGACCCGTTACACTGTCCGCCAAGTCCCCTTGTTGTCTAAGCCTCAGCCGCTCAGCCACACCATCAGCCGTCACATCTGGATTTTTTTCCAGATTGACAGTCCCACCACTATCAGCAGTCACACTCCCCCCAGCCGCTACTCCCCCAGCTCCACTGTCCTCTCTTCCAAGGGCTGCTCTCCCCTGCACCAGTACCTTCTCCTTCTCACTCACCTTGCTCTTCCTCAGCCAGCCCTCCAGCCCTGATGCCTGTTGTCTCCCCTTCACCATCTCCATGAAGCTCGCCCTCCCAGATCCAAAGCCTCCACCACCTCCTCCACCCCTTCCACGTCCACCAGCCAGCAGCCCCCTCATACCTCCCCCCAGGTCTGGACCCTGCCCCACCTGCTGCCAGTTGAAAGCTCTTGGGCCACCCTGCCCAGTATGTACCTCAGGTTGCTTGTCAGTCGCCATGTTGTTAGTCTCTTTTCACCAAAAACGATGTTGTAAGTGCTCTCTAAAGGTTGTGTAACCCGAATGGTACTGGAAAGAGATGCTGAGACCCTGACTTTGCAGAGTCCTTGAGATATAGGAGTGGGTGAGTTTGAAGTGTATCTGTCTGCAGACTTACTAGTTCTCTTACTTTTTCTTTACTTTGAACTATTTCAATCTGAGGTTTATTCACTCTAGATACTAGGAATATTTATATAAGTTTGTTAGCTATAAGGTAGTTAAGTTATAACTATGTTTCCTATAAGTCATTCTTTATAAGTACATATTAATTCTTAATATCTACTAAATTTTTAATAATTGTCAAAACTTTAACATCTGTAAAATCTTCAATATTTGTGAATACTTTAACAGGCAACCTTTCTCTGATAACATTTGAATTATACAAATCTCTGACAATACTCAAGACATTGTTTTTAGAGAATAGATACTAGTAATATGGCAACTGATGAGCATTCTAAGATATATGCTGAGCAGGACAGCTCTAGTGCATTTGACTGACAGCATGTGGGGAGGAGTTATAGTTTGGAGAAAAGTATGCAGAGCTTGCTGGCTAAAGGATATGAAAGGGGAGGAGGCAGTGCTGAGAGATAGAGGTCTGAAAGGATGAGCTTTATAGACAAGATAAAGGAGAGATATCTGACAACTGGATTAGAGAACTGGCTGAGGAAGAGCAAGAAGATGCAGGGTCTGGTAGAGTGGCCCATAGCAGTGAGAACAGCAGAGCTGGGGAAGTAGTGGCTGAAGAGAGCAAGACTACTAATAGCAAGGAGACTGCTAATCTGGAAAAAAATCCAGAATGATAGTTGATGGTAGATCTAGACAGAGAGTGGGTATGAGGCCCAGAGATCTGATAGATGGTGTAATGGATCTAGTGGTGGCACTATTACTCAAGAAATTAAGATCAGAATTTACTATCACATTGTGCTTCCAAGGCTTGGCAGTAATAGCAAGGATGATTCTGGGGCTTCTGGCCCATGAGGTGAAGAGAGTAGTATCAGTGAAGTTTTTGAAGGATCTGGAAGAGGTGGAGGTGGGCTTTAAGAAAGAGGATATACTGTTGAAAGTAATGGAGAAGAGAGTGATAGTAGGGGGGGTGACAATCTCCATGGCCCAGTACTTATGCTGAGATCTCTAAGTGGTGCAGCTGATAGTATTGGATATTCCTATAGTGTCAAAGGAGATGGCTAAAGAATTGATTGTAGAGGCTATCAAGGAGTATAGAGATATCATAAATATTAAGTTTTGGGTCTGGAAAGGTACAGAGTTTAGAATAGAAGATGTGGACATCAGGGTATAGCTAGTGGATAAAGAGAATACAGAGAAAGCAAGAGACTGGCTAGTAGTTCTCAAATGGGAATCTGTAGAGTATAAGGTCTTGAGAGTAAAAGAGATGCTAGAGGAAGAAGAGGACTTGCTAGAGATTTTGGAGGATCTGGCTGGGGCTGTGAAGAGATAGCAATTGACCAGGAAGGAGTTTGAGGCCAAGATAGTAGTAGAGATCATAAATGGCAAGAGAGTGTGATTGGATTGGACAGCCTGGGAGAGAGCACAGAGGAGGTACATTCAGAAGGATCTATTGGCTAAGTTGGGAGGGGGGTGATAGGGGGGACTACTACTGAAGAAGCTAGATCAAGGGTGAGTGTCTGGGCAGAGGAGAAGGGAGGAGACCCCAGGTGGGAGAGAAGATCTAGGGCTGAGTTTCATTGTGGAGGATGCAGAGATGGCAGAAGGGAAGTGCTCTCAGCATGGAGTACTGGGAGGGGATAGAGGAGATAATGAACTGCAGGATATACTGAAGGAGGATTGGGATGAGTCAGCAAGAAGAAATGCAGAGAGTGAGCAGGTGGAAGGGGGGAAGAGAGTGGCCCAGAGAGTGGCAGAGATAGTAGATGAGAAGAAATGACTGTGAAAAATACTTAAGAATGTGGCAGCTGAGGAGCTGGGGGAGAGAACTTTCAAGTACTAAGTGAGAGATACTGGAGTAAAATTCTATAGAGTGAGAAGGTACTACAGAAACTCCAGGATGAGATAATAGTGACTTTGCTGAAGGCTGAGATATATCAAGTAGATGATGACAGAGAGGTAGCACTTCTGGTAATTGCAAATGATAGAGCTGTGTATATGTGGGGCCTGATAAAAGAGCTGGTAAAGTGGCAGGTAGTATATAAGGAGTACTAGATGGAGATAGAAGCTGTGGATGATGTGGACTATCAGAAGATCTTAGAGACATTAGAGGCTCAGTAGGAAGAGGTGGATGAGCTTGAGGTAGAGAGAAACCTAGATATTACTAGTGATGCAGCAAGTATGGAATAGTAGAGAGGATAGCTGTTCTTCAAATGACATTATTCAATATAAATAGTATAACTAGAATCCTATCTTTGAATATTAATGGGCTATGAGGAGTGGTGAGATATTGAAATATTTTGAATGAGTGAAGAGAATAGAAGTAGATTTGTTTCTACTGCAGAATATTAGGTGTGATGGAGACTTGGATATTCTGAACTGAATGAAGGAATGGGGTAGTGTAGCTGTTTGGCATAAGTATGTGGACATCCTGGTTAGGAAGGGTAAGAGAGACATTGGGGACATTGGACATTGGGAGAAACAGGGTAGTGTGGGGTGTTTGGAAGAGGCCAGGCTGGAGGCCCTTGATGGTTGGGTCATGTTATTGTCCAGCAGAAAGAGGGGAGTAAGTGGAATGAATTTGAGGGCTACAAGAGTCTGAAACATTGGTGGAGGTGGAAATTGACTATCTAGGGGAGAACTTTAACATAATACATAATAGTAGGATAGATAAAATTAATGGAAGAAGAGAGATAGTAGATAGAAGTAGTGGTATAGAAGACTGGGAGAAAGTCAAACATCTGAGCTCATTAGTGAATACTGGGAGGCTTAGATGGGGGAATTATAGGATCTATATCCACTAGATAGCAGGGCTGGACTTGAGGATCAACTGGATATTAATGGCTAAATGCTGAGGAATTGATATCTAGAGAACTTTGGAAACTGTTTGGTGTCTGTAGTCAGATTACTAGGATCTTCTAGGAGGGGGGTACTTTGGGAGAAGTGGGGAGGGGCCTGGACATTAGTGTCTGAACACCTCTTTGCTAAGAGAGACCTCCTTATAGGATGCATGAGTAGTGGACATTAGCTCTAGAATACTTAGTTGGAGAGTAGCAGGGCTGGGAATTGGAGATCACTGGAAGAGATTGAAATCTAAGGTGCAATAGTACTGAGAGAAGGCAGGGAGGATGCAGAGTACTCAGAGGAAGAAGTGAGTAAGATGGGCCTCCTAGAGGTTGGCAAGATTGTTGGTGTCTTGGATAAATCTGTTGAATGATAGTAGAAAGGGGGATTGGAGGATACAGCAGATCAGGCTCAAGGTAGAGGAGCTGAAGGGTATGCTGAGATAAGAGGAGAACCTATAGATTAAGGACATAGTAGCCTGCCTGCAGTGGCAGGGATTAGAGGAGGAGGAGAGACTTACTACATTTTTGTCATAACTTCTGTAGGTGAGGAGAATATGGCAGCAGTGGGAGGGGGTCTTGGATGAGGATGGGGAGTTGGTTGTGGGGACTCTGGAGATTCTGAACCAGTTGAGCAAATAGTGGGAGCAATTGTAGAGTAAGGAGGATGAGGGGGTGGGGGTGCTGGGCATTGACAGACACTTAGAGGAATAGTACTCTGATCCAGCAGCAGGGTTAGGTGATCTTGATACTACTGTCTGAGAGAAAGAGATCTGGTAGGTACTGATGATGATGAGCTCAGAGACAGTACTAGGAGAGGATAGCTTACAGTGGAATTTTTGGAAGAAGATGGCAAAAGTCAAGATAATTCTGGAGGAAATGACAGCAATGTGTGATAAAGTGATTAGCTCAGGGGCATGGATTGGAGGGCAGAGCTTGGGTTTTATAGCTCTGCTTTATAAGAATAAGGAGAGGAGAGAGTGGAAAAACTGAAGGCTGATCATACTTCTGGATATAGATCACAAATTGATTATGAAGATACTGGTGGCTAGGCTGTAAGAAATGGCACAACAGATCCTGGAGACTGAGCAGAGAGGATTCATAAGAAGATATCTAATCAGAGACAGGACAGCCTAAGTATATAGTGTCATAGAGAGAGAGCTTGTATTACTGGAGTAGATAGATGGCTGGCTTTTTTAGACCAAGAGAAGACCTATGACAGAGTCCGGCAAGTGTGGTTGGAAGGGGTGCTAAGGCATATTGGGGGCCCCTCTAGGGTCTGATAGACCTTGGTTAGTCTGTTAGAAGAGAGTCAGGCAGCAATTATGGTGAATGGACACAAGGGGGTTTCATCCCCCCTGGGCAGGAGAGTACTGTAGGGAGATCCACTATTATTGACTCTGTATGTATTGTCCCTAGAGCCTCTTTTGGATAGGATATAGTAAAAGGTGGGGGGGTTGGATATTCTGGGAGTTAATTGGAAGATAGGGGCCTTTACTGATAATATAGTAATCAGACTGGAGTTAGCTGAGGATGTTATAGTCCTGAAAGATACAGTAGAATGATATAAGGGGTGCTCAGGTACTAAGCTCAACTGGTATAAGTGTGAGACTTTGGTGTTGGAAGGAGAGATAGTAGGTGGGGATGTGATTGGAACAATTGTCTCTATGAGAGAGGCTGTTTGTTATCTGAGAATTTACTTCTTAGTATATGGCTCTTTATTATCTCACAGATGGTAGGAGCAGCAGTTGGCAGAGTAGGATAGCACTCTCTTAGAGTGGAGTAGTCATTATATATCTCTGGTAAGGAGAGTGATAGTGTTGAATATATACTGGCTATCTAAGCTATAGTATCTAGGATATTACTTGAACTTTTCAGTATGAGTGATTAAGTAATTATTGAAGATAGCCAGGACCTGGATATGGACAGAATTATGGAGTCAGATTGGTTGAAAGGTATTGACCTGGTCAGTAGACTAGGGAGGCCTAGGTTTGGTGGATTTTTCCAAGTATCTTCATTGCTTAAGAGCATGGTGGCTGAAGTGAGTAAGTGAGTTGAGAGATAAAGAGTGGGTTCTCCTCATGCAAAGGGTATGGGAGGCCCAGTTCTTCTCCTATGATGTGACTGGAGACCTTTTATCTCTAGTGGCTTTAGAGAAGAGTCAGAGGATGTACTATAGGAGATTCTAGTAGGGAGTGGTTGATGGGGCTCACTGTATTGGTCTCTAATAATAGGGTAATGAAAGGGAGGAGGAGTGGGAACCCCAGATATAGAGGTGAGATCACCTTCTATTGGATAGGATACCAGTAGGTGACTTCTGTTTTGAGGATGACATAGAGTGCCTTCAGAAGTATGGAAGAGATCTGTGGCCCGAGGTGTGGTAAAGGATAGAGATTGGTAAAGTGTGAGACTGGAATAGTATTTGACTATAGAGCAAGCAGGTGGTGAGATAGATTCCCCCTAAGTTCTGGATAGTATAGTGGAAAATTCTATAGTATAATATGATATTGAACTACCAGACAGATCACTTAGTAAAAGGAGATATCTAGGAGTGTGAGGAGTGTCTGAATATCAGGCAGGAGAGAGGAGTGGTACCTCCTGAACATTGGTTAGGGGAGTGTGAAGTAATGGGTGACTTTTGGAGGGTAATTGAGAGATAGCTGGGGGTGTTCTCACCAGGGTTAGTGGTAGGAGAAAGATGGGGTGACCTCTGAAGGAGGCTGGTGGAGGGATTGGAAGATGAGTAGTTAATATTAGAATGAGGCTGGTAATTTGGATTGAGCTTGTGGGATATTGACTGTATGTATTTGAGAAGGATCAATGGTTGACATTGGGAGTGAGGGTGGCTAGATGAGAGTGACTGATGGTAGACCTGTTGAATGGATAGTAGAGGGGTAGGAGTGCTGGTGGGAGGTATCAGAGGTAACTGGTGGAGACAATCTGTAGAAAAAGTAGAGAGAGGATTGAAGTGGCAGAGGGGTTGGTAATATTTTAGAGAAATGATGAGAGAGAGAGAGAGCTTCCAAGTGAGATTGAGTGAAGGGTTCATTTGTATTAGTATATTATAGATGGTTTGATAATAAAGTGGAAGTCCTTATGACTATAAAAAA
>RBNI01000459.1:0-31021 GCA_003990745.1 Jimgerdemannia flammicorona | reverse complement strand
TATAGTTATATAGACTCTTACTTTATTATGAAGCTATCTATAACATAACAATAATATATATATGCTTCTCACTCTATCTTCCTTAGAAGGTTCTTCTCTCTTTTTTCATCTCCTTAAAATATCACTAACTTCTCTGACACCTCAATTCTCTCTCACTCTTTCTATAAATTGTTTCTACTAAACCCCATCAATATTCTCCATCTATACCCCCACCCCTCTACCACCCACAATATATCTATCATCAGCCACTCTCATCTAACTACTCTCACTCCCAATGTCAACTTACTGCTCTCCTTAAATACATATAGCCAATAACTTACCAGTCTAATCCAAATAGCTAACACCCATCTTAGTATCAGCCACTCATCTTTCAATCCTCTCACCAGCCTCCTCTGGAGGTCATCCCACCTCTCTCTTACCACTAGCCCTAGTGGGCAGGTCCCCAACCATACCTCAACCTTCTTCTAAAAGTCCCCCATCACCTTATACTCTCTCAGCCAATATTTAGGAGTCTGTACTACTCCACCCTCCTGCTTGACATTCAGGCACTTCTCATACTCCTGAGTGCCCCCTTCTACCAAGTAACCCATTCAGTAGTTCAGCATAACATTATACTGTAAGACTCTCTACCATACTACCCAGAACTTAGACGGGATCTATCTTACCATCTACTTGCCCCACTGCTAAGTATTATTCTAATTCCACCCCTCACCAATCTCTATATCCTGCTATGCCTCAGACTACAGATTATACCCATGTTTCCAAAGATACTCTATACTATCCTTTAGGTTGAAATCATCCACTAGTACCCTCCCAACTAAAGGTAGTCCCACCTCTACAAGGGTTCCCATTCCTCCTCTCTCTTCTCCCCTTACTAATGAAGACCAATACAGTGTACCCCACTAACCACTCCTCACTAGAATCTCTTAAATCACATATTTTGACTCTCCTCTAAGGCCACCAGAGAGAGAAGATCCCCAGTTGCACCCTGGGGAGAGAAGTGGACCTTCTATACTCTCTGTATGAGAGGAACTCACTCTTTGTCTCTCAGCTCACTTGCTCACTTTAACTACCATACCCTCAAACAGTAAAGCTACTTAGGAAAATCTACCAGACCCAGGCCTTCTCTCTCCACTGGCCAGGTCAATACCTTCTAACTAATCTGGCTCTACTACTTTGCCCATATCCAAGTCCTAGCCATCTTTAGCAGCCTCTTGATCACCCATATTGGAAAGTCTAAGTAGTACTCTAGATATTATAGCTTAGGCAGCCAGTAGATATTCATCACTATAACCCTTTCTGCTAGAGAGATATAGTGTCCTCCCCACCCCAAGAGGGTACTTCTTCAATCAGCCAACCTCTACTCTCACTACTTATACAGTAGCAAGAAGCCATATATCAAAAAGTAAATTCCCAGATAGCAGACAGCCTTGCCCACTAAGATAATTATTTCAATTACATCCCCTCTCACTATCCCTTTTCCTAGCACCAAGGTCTCACACTTATGCCAGTTGAGCTTTTACACCTAAGTATCTCTCATACCACTCTACTATATCCTTCAGTATCACAATGTCTACAACCAACTCTAGCTCAATCACCATATCATCAGCAAAGGCTCCCACCTTCTAATTAATCTCTAGAATGTCCAGCCTACCTACTTTTTGCCATATCCTATCTAAAAGTGGCTCCAATAATAGTACATATAAAATCAGTAACAGTGGGTTTCTCTGCAGTACTCCTCTACCCAGAGGGAAGGAGATCCCTCTATATCTATTCATTATAATGGCCACCCAACTTCCTTCCAGCAGACTAACCAAGGCTCTCCAGACCCCATTAGGAACTCTAATATACTGTAGTACTCTCTCTAACCACACTTATCAGATACTGTTGTAGGCCTTCTCTTGGTTCAGAAAAACTAGGCACCTGTCTACTCCTGCAGTACAAGTATCCTTGATAATACCATACACCCAGGTAGTTTTATCTCTAATAAGGTATCTCTCTATAAAGCCTCTCTGCTCAGCCTCCAGAACCTGCTGAGCCACTCTCTGTAGTCTTACCACCAGCATATTTATAACCAACTTGCGATCTATATCTAGAAGCATAATTGATCTTTAGTTCTTTCACTTCTCTCTCCTTTCCTTATCCTTAAACAGCAGGATCACTAGCCCCAGTTGCTGCCCTTCAATCTATATCTCAGTACTTATCACTTCATCATACATTGCCATCAATTCCTCCAGGGCCAGCTCAACTTCTGCCATCTTTTTCCAGAAGTCCCATGGTAATTCATCCTCCTCTGGTACAGTCTCAGCACTTGCTATCTGCAGAACTTGCCAAATCTCCTCCTCCTAGACAGCAGCACTAATATCTCCAAGACCTGCTACTGGATCAGAGTACCATTCCTCCAAGTATCTGTCAATGGTCAATATATCCTCCCTTCTATCCTTCTTGCTCTATAGATATCTCCACTACCTACTCAATAGGTCCAGAATCTTAGGGGTTCCAATCACCAGCTCCTCAGCCTTATCCAAGACCCCCTTTTACTGCTGCCAAACTCTCCTTGCCTGCAGCATCCATGATAAGAATTTAGAAGGTCACTCTCTCTTCTCTAATCTCTACTATCACAGTTTGGCCACCATGCCCCTAATCTGTACCTTCTCCTCCTACTGCAAGATATCCTTCAGCTCCTCCACCTCCAGCTTGGCCTGCTGTATGCACCAATCTCCTTTCTCTCCTCTATTTATCAGGTTTACCCAAGATGTCAGCAACTTCTCTAGCCTCTAAAAGGTCTATCTCATCTGCTTCCTTATAAGTGTACAATCTCCAAGCTACAGAAATCACATGTCACCCTCTTAACAAGCTACTGAAATCGCATGCGACCTCTGAACAAATCTGGAAATCACCTGCGTGATCATGAAGCTGAGTCAAACAAAAGTCACAGTGTACAAAGCTGAGTCAATGCAAAGTCATGGAACACAAGACTTGCATAAATGGAATCTTACCAATCAAGAACAAATGTATATATACCAAGCCCCAAGATGTGTCGAAGCAGAACCAAAACAAATAACAACTACAAACTTCCAAACACACAAACATGACCAGCGAGATCTACAACTGCATCCATGCTGACATTTGGAATGCCATTGTCAACTGAGCCACACCCCCTCTACCCCTCATGAATATCTATAGCCTAGCACCCCTCTACTTCGTGGAAGCCTGATGGAATGCCCTGAATATGCTTAATGAGGCCCACCAGATTGGACAAATCTCAAGCTACTACCAGATCGGCTGCCTCCTGAAAGACATGGTCGAATACCACCAGGATACAGATATTACCCAGATGTCTCAACACTAGAAGCTCATTGCCCACAAACACCGAGAACTCTTCTATGAGTACAGTACCTTTATTCCCCACCTCCGAGTTACTACCAGCAAAATGGTTACTACTCTGTCCTATGGCCAAATCGATGATATGATACAAGAACTCAACCACAAGTATCTTGAGTATGTTGAAACCACAGACAGAACCTTCCCGCACCCTGATGACCATATCCTGCAAATGCCCCAAGTTGGATATGTCATGAAGGACATCTACGATATAATCCACTTCGATGAAGACAAAGCAGAGGACAATGATCCCTCTGATGCCGATATGACCTCAAGCCAAGGATCTCTACCAACTCTGATCACACCGCCAATCTTACTGATGAACTTACAACAGTTCATAACCACATACAAGACTTATTGGGACAATGACTACTGGTATGAATACTAACCTGCATTCACTCCCAACTACAATAAAGAGACTAGAGAATACAACCTGTACCTTCAGACAACTCTCGAAGTTGAACCAACCACTCCACTATCTGAGTATGAGCAACATGAACCACAGCTGCCAGCTTACTACAATCCTGCAACTCATAGTACTGTAACCTATAGAAGGTACATAGACAGTGAATCCAATGAAAGTGAAAATGATACACCACTTCTTCGCCCACCAACACCTTATCTAGCATATGAGACAGACAATGCTATCTTGTAGGATGGAGATGAAGTTTCAATGTATTATTACCTCAGCCAACAAGGAGAAGTAATCTGCAAACCACTCTTCCTAGATGACTACTTCATCAGAGATGATATCATCAATGGTGATATCACCAAAGACTATCCAGACAGTGCCTAAATCTATAAATAGCTTAGCAGTCATAGTATAGTTAGATTAGCCTTGTACGACATAACTGTGAACTGACTCAGCAGTCAGACGATCTCTTGATATGTCAGATCACTTCTGTACTATGTAACTGCATTCTAACTCAGCAAGGCACTTAGTACTATATCCACATTAAGCATAGTCCAGATAGCCCCTCACTAGTATAAATACCCCCTCCCCCAGACCTCAGAATCTCAGACTTGAATACACAAGAACATTTCTGAGTACTTCTCCACAATATCCCTTTACATAACTACTCCTAGTATAGTAATATCATGAATAGCGAATAAACCTATTTAATAACCCACAAACCACTCTTAAGTAAAACTGCTCCCCGTTAGATCCTACTCCTAACCCTGTCACGAAATTTCCTAATTGGGTATTGTCTGCAGCGATACACTGATTCAACTAAGCTGGTCTTAGTTTCTTGAACTTCCTGAAATACAGAAAATCCTGAACATCCAGAACTAGTCCAGAAAAGGACTTTGGTTGAGACATCAACCTGATCTTGAAATCAATAAGCATAGAGGACATACTCCATATGAAATTGATCTTGACCATAAGAAAATGGTCTTCCAGAATACTCAGAACTTTCAGAAAACCCTCCCAGAACTACATAATGGTTACCCTAAAAAAGCAACCCTCTTACATTCCTCCTCTGAGCACTCTGCATCCTTCCAGCCTCCCCCCAGTACCTTTGAGCCTCAGATTTCAATCAAATCCAGTACTCTCTAATCTCCAGGCTTACTGCCCTCTAGCCAAGAATCCTAGGACTAATGTCTATTACCTATGCCTCCTATAGAGTAGTCTGACCTAACAAGGAGGTATTCAGTTGCCAATTTCCAGACCCCTCCCTCTCACCCTCAAAACACCCCCCTCCTAAAGGCTCCAGTAGTCTGACTATAGACACCAAACAGTCTCCAGAGATCTCCAGATATTGATTCCTCAGTAATCTGCAGTCAATATCCAGTCAATCCTCAAGTCTCGCCTCATTATCTAATAAGTGAAGACCCTTCACTCCCTCCACCCAAGCCTCTCTACATCTACTAATAAACTCAAATGTTTGACCTCTCAGTCTTCTATACCCCCACTCCTACCCATCATCCCCCTACCCCCATCTATTCTGTCTATTTTTTCATTATATATCATATTAAAGTTCCCCCTAGACAGTCAATTCTAGCCTCCACCAGTACTCCAGACTCTTGTAGCTCCTATATCTATTCCACTCTCTCCCTTCTATCTACTGGGTAGTAACATGACTCTATCATTAAAGGCCTCCAGCCTGGCCTCTTCCAGACTCCCCACACCACTCTCCTTTCCCAATGTTCAATGTCTCTCAGGTCTCCCTTACCTTTCCTAATCAATATACCCACATGCTTCTGCCAAACTACCACTCTACCCTATTCCTTCATCTATTTCTGACTATCCAAGTCTCTCTCACATTCAATACTCTATAATAAGAACAAATCAGCATTAGTCCCTTTCAGCCATCCAAAGATATTTCACCTCCTCACCTCTTCTCAGAGCCCATTGATATTCAGAGATAAGATTTTAGTTGTACTATTCATATTAAATAATGTCATTTAAAGCACCACAGTCCACTCTACAATTTCATGCTCACTGCATCCCCTGTAATATCTAGATTCTGTTCTGCCTCCAGTTCATCTGTCTCTTTCTATTGTACCTCCAATGTCTCCAAGATTTCCTGGTAATCTATATCATCTACAGCCTCTATCTCCATCCAGTATTTCTCATATACCATCTGCCACTTTGTCAACCCTTTTCTAGGGCCCCATATGTATTCTTCCCTATCATTCATAATTACCATAAGTACTGCCTCTTAGGTATCATCAACCTAATACTTCTTGACCTCTAGCAGTATTATCATTATCTCATCTCAGATTTTCCAAAGCACCTCCTCCCCCTGCAAGATTTCATTCCAGTACCTCTCACTCAGTACCTGGAAGTTCTCACCCTCTAACTCCTCAGCTGCTATACTTTCCAGTGTTTTTTATAGTTATTTCTCCTCTACCTCAGCCTCTACCACCCTCTGGGCCACCCCCAGTCTCCTTTCCATCTGTCTCCTCTTAGCATTTCTCCTTACTGACTCATCCCAATCCTTCTCCAGTATATCTTACAATTTGTCCTCATCATCAGCCCCCCCTAGTACCCCATATTGAGTGTTCTCCCCCTCTGCCATCTTGGCATCCTCCATAATGAGACTTTGTTCTACATCTTCCCCCCCTCCTGGGGCTACCACTTGTACTACTTCCTTCTTTCCCTCCTCCCTAGCCCATGCACTTACCTTCAACTCTGCCTTTTCAGCATTATTTCCCTCAGTTGCCCCCCCTCTCAGCTTAGCCAGCAGCTCCTTCTAGATGCACTTTCTCTGTGCCCTCTCCCAGGCCACCCTATTCAGTCACACCTTCTTGCCATTGATAATCTCCACCACTGTCCTGGCCTCATACTCCTTCCAGGCCAATCATCTCCTCTCTACAGCTCTCACCAGGTCCTCCAATACTTCCAGCAAGTCCTTTTCCTCCTCCTGTATCTCTTTCACTTGTAAGACCTTGTACTCCACAGGTTTCCACTTAAGCATAACTGGTCAGTTCCTTGTCTTCTCCATATTCTCCTTGTCTACCAGCCTTATCCTGACATCTACATCTCTTATCCTGAATTCAGTATCTTACTAGACCCTAAACTCAACATCCACAATCTCCCCATACTCCTTAATAGCCTCCACAATCAACTTTCTGACCTTTTACTTTAATACTGTGGAGATATCCAATACTGTCAGCTATACCACTCATAGATTCCAGTGTAGGCACCAGGCCATAGAGATTGCAACTCCCCCCCACTATCATATCCTTCTTCACTGCCTTCAACAGCACCTCTTCTTTCTCAAAGCCAACCTCTACCTCTTCCAGCTTCTTCAAAAACTTCACTGATGCAGCCCTCTTCACCTCCTGGACCAGAAGTCCCAAAATCATCCTTGCTGTCACTACTAAGCCTCAGAAGTATAATATGATAGTAAATTCCAACCTTGATTTCTTGAGTAATAGTATTTCCACTAGTCCTGTCATACTATCTACCAGGTCTCTGGGCCTTGTGCCCTTCCTCTGTCCAGCCCCACCATCAGCTGTTACATTTGGATTTTTTTTCTAGATTAGCAGTTTTCTCACCATCAGTAGTCCCACTCTCTCCAGCCACTACTACCCCAGCCCTACTGCTCCCACTGTCATAGACTGAACCCCCAACACTATCAGCTCTTATCATTTCCTTGTCCTTCCTCAGCCAGCCCTTTTTTTTTTTTTTTTTTTTTTTTTTTTTTATAGTTACTTGGACTCTGCCATTTATTATCAGTCTATTAATAAGTTTACAGTATACCCTCCCACTACCTGATCCCCATAGGGGGGCCACTCCCTCCACTTTCATGAATAAAGACTACTCTTCCACCCATAACTCCAACCCTCCCCCCACTCTGCCTACAGATTTTCTCCACTAAATAATACCTTCAACCACCCTGCAACCCCCAACCAAGTCACCAGCCTGTCAAGGTGTCTTCTATAAGGCTATGTCACTACAGCAGCCTGACCTCTAAGCCTAGTCTCCTCCTATCCTCAAAAACAAATAACCAGTGACTGGTCAGCCCCATCCAAATGACCAAAGCCCAGCCTAATATAAGCTATTCCTTCTTCACCCCCTCTACCAATCTATCCCTCAAAACCTCCCACCACCCCTGCATGCCAGCTCCTCTACATACTACCCCCAAATGATCCCTGATGGTCTGCCAAAAGGTACTAAGTACCTTATACTCTCCTAGCCAATGTTCAGATATCTGCACATATCCCCCTTCCTGCTCTATATTATAATACACTTCACAGTCAAAGCAACCTCCCTCAATAAGGTGACCTGAGCAGAAGTTGAGCATGACATTCTGCCTCAGCATGTGCCACTAGGCCACCCAGTATTTTGGCAGCATCCATCTCCTCACCTTAGCACTCCAGGCCCAAATACTATACCAGTCCCACTTCTTGCCAATTTCTACTCCTTGCCAACTGCTAGGTCACAGATCCTGGCCTGGTCTCTGTTAGCATTTGATCCCATCACTAATATCAAACTCAATTAAGGGAATACCACCCAGTAACACTCAGTCCTATCTCTACATTACTAGGCCCCAAGCTGCCTCTCCTTCATTTCTCTGCCATCTAATTCCAATGTGGCACACTCCCTCTGCCACTCCCCACCAGAAGCCTTTGTATTGTAATTTTTTGGTATTCTGAAGGCCAACAAATGCTAGGAGATCACCAGTCGAACCCCTAGGTAAGGACCTTATCTTCCAGACTTTCTGCAATAGGGGGACCCAACCTCTCCCTCTCAACTCCACTGCTCTCTTCAGCCACCATGCTCTCAAGCAGTGCAGCCTCTTAGGAAAGTCAACTAGCCCAAGTTCCTCACTTGCCACCAGTAAGGACAAGACCTCCCAGCTGATCTGACTCTATCTCCCAGCCCAGATCCATCCCTTGGCCAGCTTCATCAATCGCTTCACCACCCAAACTGGGAAGTCTAGATGATAAGCTAGATACCATAACTTTGGCAGCCAATAGATGTTCAGAATTGAAACATGCTCTGCCAGAGACAATTGGTGGCCCCCCCAACTCCGCAGGGCCTCCTTTCAGATTCCAATCTACTGCTTCCACTAAAGTTTGGGCAAAACTGACCCATATACTGACAGATAAATACCCAAGTACCATACTGCCTCACCAGCAGAGACAATTGTTCCAATAATCTCCCCTCCCACCAGACTATTGCCTAACACCATTGTTTCATACTTATGCCAATTAAGCTTAGCCCCTGAGTTCTCCTCATACCACTCCACAGTTTCCTTGAGCTTCTCAACATCTGCAATTGATCCCAGGCCAACCATCATGTCATCTACAAAGGCCCCTACTTTCCACCCAATACCAAAGATAGAGAGCCCCACTATCTTCTGCCTGATTCTGTCCATGAAGGGCTTCAGGGAAAGAGTATACAAAATGGGGGACAGTGGGTCCCCCTGGGGCACTCTCCTACCCAGGGGAAATACTACCCCTCTGTATCCAATATACATGAGTGCAGCCCTACTTCCTTTCAGTAGGCTGACCATGACTGACCTGAACTGGTGTGGGACCTCAATCCTATCCAATACTTTTGCCAGCCAGACCCACTGCACCTGGTCATAAGTCTTCTCCTGGTCCAGAAAGACCAGTTGCCCATCCAGTCCACTGGCTCGTGCCCCTTCAATAACTCCATGAACCCAGGCTGTGCCATCCCTAATGAGCTGGCCTCCCACAAAGCCCCTCTGCTCATCACCCAAGACTTGCTGGGCCACCTTTTGCAGCCTTGCAACTACTATCTTGGTAACCAACTTTCTGTCCATATCCAGCAACATAATCAGCCTCCAGTTCTTCCAGTCCTCTCACCTTCCTTTATTCTTATAAAGCAACATCACCAGCCCCAGATCCTGTTCCCCCACCCATCTCCCTATCTGTAGAATCCAATCACACAGTGCCATCATCTCACCCAGTACTCCTGGAACTTTCACCATCTTCTTCCAGAAGTCCCAGGGCAGTCCATCCTCCCCAGGCACCATACCCAGTGTTGTTGTAGCAAGAACCTGGTGGATCTTCTCCTCTTGTACTGGCAGTACTAAGTCACCCAGCCCATCTACTCATATAGGGTGCCAATTCTCCAACACTTGGTCAATGGCTTCAGCATCTGCTCCACCCTCCTCCTCACTCCACAATCCACTCCAATGCTCCTTTAATGATCCAAGAATGTCTTGTATACCATGCACCAATATACCATCAGTATTAAGCACCCCCTCCCACCTTTGTTACACCCTTCTTGCCTGAAGGGCTCTTGTGAGAAACTTTGAGGGTCTCTCTCCTTCCTCTAACTCCTGCCAATGAAGCTGCACTGCCAGACCCTGTACCCTTGCCTCTTTCTCTTTCCACAACACCTGTTGTAGTTCAACCACCTCCATTTTCACCCTTATCAATCACCAATTCTCCTCTCCCTCCAATATCACCAGTCTCGCCCAATCCTCTAAGAGTCTAGACAGTCTACTAGAAGCCCATCATACCCATCACCTCCTCTGTTTCCCAGCCTCCTTACCAGCCTCACTCCAGTAGGTCCTGGCCATCTCCTTCATCCTCATCTACTGAATACCAACAGGGGCACCTTCCTGCCTCCAGCACTCCACTCTCAGTTGAATGTCTTCAGCCCACTCATCTTACTGGATCTTATCATCTAATAAGGAGGAGTTGAGATGCCAATGTCCAGGCCCATCCCCACTCTCCCCAAAATGTCTCTGCCCTAAAAGCCCCCAATGATCTGACCAAGGATACCATTCCACCTCCAGTGACTTCCAAACATCCAAGCCCCAGCAGCTGGCTATCAGAATCCAATCAATCCTTGTCCCCAGGCCCCCAGCCCAGTGTGTGTATACCCTCCTATCTCCCCAACACTCTCTACCTACATCCATCAGTGCACTCAGTCTTTCCACTTCCTCCCATACTACCAATCCTCCACTCTGACCCTCAGCTCCCTAGCCTCCATCAGTTCTATCCCTCAACACATCCCAGACTATATTGAAATCCCCACTGAGCATATCCACCCCAATCTTTACAAGAATTCCACTCTCCTGTAGGCCCTTCACCCAATCCACATGCTCACTCTGTACTGTAGGGTAGTAACAGGAGCCCACCATGACTGGCTTCCAACCTGCATGTATCCACTCTCCCCAGACCAATCTATCCCCCCAGCTCTGCATATCTCTTATCTCCCCTCTGCCTTTCCACACCAGAATACCAACCTTGCCCTTCCAAACTACCTCACCTCCCCATTCCTTCATCCATTTCAATCTATTCAAATCATCCTTGCATCTGACATCCTGCAAGAGGAAGAGATCAGCCTCCAATCCCTTTAGCTAAGTAAAAATATTCTTACATCGATAAGCACCCCATAACCTATTCATGTTCAAAGAAAAAATGTTGGTTGTACTATTCATAGTGAAGAATGGTGTATTATCAAGTCCTTCCTTACTGCTCCATGTTCATCTCCTCCTGCACCAAGTCCAGATTATGTTCCGTGGTCACTGCCTCCTCTTCAGTCCTCTGAGCCTCCAATCCAGCCAACAGCTCATTCATCTCCCCATCTGCCTTCTTCTCGAATTCCTCTTGGTACTCCAGACAGGCTTCCTGCCAGAGCTGCAATCCATGACACTTGGTCCAGCAGTATTCAGCCCTCTCTCCTGCAACTCCCACCATCTCTGCCTTCTGCTTCTTATCTACCTCATAGCCTTCCTCCTCCAGATACACCATAAGAATTTTCACCTTCAATGCCAACACTACTCCCTCTCTCTGCAGGATCTTCACCTAATGCTTATCGCTCATTACCCTCAAATCCACCTCTCCCAGCTCCTCGGCCACAAGTTGTTCATCATCCTGCACATCTAGAGTAGGTTCCCCACCTCCTTTCCTCCAGGGGTTGCCAGCCTCCCACCATCCAGTATTGTGATATCAGCCCCAGCACTTGCAGCCTCATCTCACTCCTCTGGGATGTCCACCAGTTCCTCCTCACTAGCCACCACCACTTGTCCCCCTTTTGTCACCTCCAGAACTCCAAATTGCACTCACTGGGCCCCCCGCATTGGCACATCCTCCACCACCCTGTTTTGGGAAGCTGGGTCTCACCTAATAAGAGGAGTAGAGATAGGGGAGTTCTCCCATACCTCCTCCCAAACCTCCAGCATACCATCAGCATACAGATCATTACCAGTTGCCTCCCTGTTCTTGCCAGTCCCCTTTCCAGCACTCCCACTATCCTTGCCTGCCCAGACACTCACAGTGGTCCCCCCTGTGGCCACCATTCTGCTTGTATCCTTTGGAGACCTGCTTGCCATCTTCACCAGCAGTTTCTTCTATCTCTTACATCTCTGCTCTCATTCCCACTACTCCTTGCTCACTCAAATCTGCCTCCCATCCACCATCTCCAAGTGCGTCATCTCCTCAAAGGCCTTCCAAGCCTTCGCCCACCACTCCACTATATCACTCAACTCTTTCAGTGCCTCCAGTAAGTCCTCTTCCTCCTCCTCACTCCCCTTTACCCTCATCATCTTATACAAGATTGCCCCCCAGATCATTCCAGAAGACCAGTTCCTTGCCTTCCCAGTGGCTTTTTTCCCTGCCAGCCAAATCCTCACATCTACATCCCCCATCCTGAGTGAGGTCTCCTCCCAGACTCTGAATCCAATATCCACCACCTCTCTATACTCTGCTATGACCTCCTCGACTCTCCTTCTTATCTCCACCACCATCACCATAGGTACCCCTTTCACCAGAAATTGGACCACCCTGGGATCCCATTTCAGGCAGTATGCCATTGGGACACACACCTCCCCAACTATCAATTCAACCTTCAGTGCTTCCTCCAAAGGCTCAGCCTCCTCAAAGCCCACCTCCACTCCCTCCAGTCCCTTCAAAAACTTTATGGACACTGCTCCAGCCACCTGCTTAGCAATCAGCCCCAGTACCATTTTTGCTGTCACTGCTAGACCCCGGAAGTACAGTGTCACTGCGAATGCCGAGATCGATTTCTTGAGTAATGGTACCACTGCCAGGCCCATCACACTATCTGCCAAATCTCCTTATCTTCCAAGCCCCAGTCACTCAGCCATGCCATCCACAGTCACATCTGGATTTTTTTCCAGATTAGTAGTCCTGTCTCCATCAGCTATTATACCCCCCCCAGTCACTACACCTCCAGCCCTACTGCCCCCCCTGCCAAGGGCTACTCCCCCTGTACTACTGCCTTCTCTGTTTCCTTGCCTTTCTGCAGCCAGCCCTCCAGCCCCAATGTCTGCCCTCTCTCCTTCACCATCTCAGCAAAGCTCACCCTCCCAGATCCCTATTCTCCACTACTGCCTCCTTCCCTTCTGTGTCCCCCTGTCAGCAGCCCCCTCATACCTCCTCCCAGACCAGGGCCTCTCCCCACCTACTGTCTGTCAAATGCACTTGGGCCACCCTGCCCAGCATACACCTCAGATTACCTGTCAGTTGCCATGTTGCTAGTCTCTTTTCTCCAAAAATGATATTGTAGTTGCTTTCCAAAGGTTGTGTAATCTGAGTGGTACTAGAAAGAGATATTCATTCTCAGCTAGCCCTTCAGCCCAGTCATCATTGTCAGTCTACCCCCCTTCATCTTGTCTGTGAAACTCATCCTCTCTGTCTCCTGTCCTCCAGTACTACCTCTTCCTCTTCTCTTTTTTTTTTTTTTTTTTTTTTTTTTTTATAGTCACTTGGACTTTGTCATTTATTACCAGTTTATTATTAAGTTTACAGTATCACCTCCCACTATCCAATCCCTATAGGGAAGCCTCTTCCCACATCATCACAAATAAAGACTACCTTCTCACCCATTACTCCAACCCTCCCCCCACTCTGCTTATAGATTCTCTCCACTAAGTGATGCCTTTGACCACCCTGCAACCCCCAACCCAGCCACCAGCCTGTCAAGGTGTCTTCTATAAGGCAATACCAATACAACAGCTAGTCCCCCAATCCCAGTCTCCTCTCATCCTCAAAAACAAATAACTAGTGACTGGCCAGCTCCACCCAAATCTCCAAAACTCAGCCTAAGGTAAGTCACTCCTTCCCCACCCCCTCTACCAATCTATCCCTCAAATCCTTCCACTGACCCCATACACCATCTCTCCTACATACTACCCTCAAACAATTCCCAACAGCCTGCTAAAAGTCACTAAGTACCTTACACTCTCTTAGCCAATATTCAGACATCTGCACATCTCCCTTCCTGCCCTACATTGTGACACTCCTCACAGTTGAAGCAACCCCCCTCAATAAGGTGACCTGAGTGGAAGTTGAGAATTACATTCCTCTGCAGCATGTACCACCAGACCACCCAGTACTTTGACAGCATCCACCTCCTCACCTCAGCACTCCAGGCCCAAATGCTATACCAGTTCTACTCTTCTCCAATACTAACTCCCTGCCATCTACTAGGCCACAGATCCTGGCCTGGTCCCCTTTGGCATTCTATCCCATCACTAATGTCAAACTCAATTAAGAGAATGCCTTCCAGTAACACCCAGTCCCATCTCCACATCACTGGGTCCCAAGTCTTCTCTTCTTCATTTCTCTACCAATGAATTCCAATGTAGTGCACCCTCTCTACTACCTCCTACCAGAAGCCTTTGTATCTCAATTGTCCAGTATTCCAAAGCCCAACTAAGAATAGAAGATCTCCTGTTGAGTCTCTTAGTGAGAACCTCATCTCCCAGACCTTTTGTAATAAGGAGACTCATCTACCTCCTCTCAACTCCACTACTCTCTTTAACCACTATGCTCTCAAACAGTTTAGTCTCTTCAGAAAGTCAACTAGCTCAAGTCCTCCTCTTGCCACTGGTAAGGATAAGACCTCTCAACTAACCTGACTCCTCCTTCCAGCCCAGATCTACCCCTTGGCTAGCTTCATCAATCTTTTCACCACCTAGGCTAGGAAGTCCAGATAATAAGTCAGATACCACAACTTCAGCAGACAATAGATATTCAAAATCAAGATATACCCTGCTAGAGACAAGTAGTAACCCCCCCAACTCTGTAGGGCCTCCTCCCAGATTTCAACCCTCTGCTCTCACCAAAGTCTGGGTAGAACCAACCTATATACTGATAAATAAATACCCAAGTATCATACTATCTCACCAGTAGGGACAATTGTTCCAATAACATTCCCTCCCACCAGACTATTGCCTAATACTATAGTTTCACATTTGTGCCAATTGAGTTTAGTCCCAGAGTTCTCCTCATACCACTCCACTATCTTCTTGAGCTCCTCAATATCAGTGATTGATCTCAGGCCAACTACTATGTTATCTGCAAAGGCCCCAACTTTCCACCCAATTCCAAAGATAGAGAGTCCCACTATCTTCTGCCTGATTCTATCCATTAGCAGTTCCAGGGAAAGAGCATATAGTAGAGGAGACAATGGGTCCCCCTGAGGTACACCCCTACCCAGGGGAAATGACACCCCTCTATATCTATTATACATGAGTGCAGCCCTACTCTCTTCTAGTAGGCTGATCATCACTGACTGGAACTGGTGTAGTACCCTGGTCCTATCTATTACTTTTATCAGCCAGACTCACCACACTCAGTTATAAGCCTTCTCTTGGTCCAAAAAGACCAATTGCCCATCTAGTCCACAAGCTCATGCTCCTTCAATAACTCTATATACCCAAGCTGTACCATCTCTAATGAGCCAACCTCCTATAAAGTCCCTCTGCTCAATACCCAAGACTTGCTGGGCCACCTTCTGTAGCCTCATACCTACCACCTTAGTCACCAAATTTCTGTCTATATCCAGTAGCATAATCAACTACCAGTTCTTTCAGTCCTCTTGCCTTCCTTTATTCTTATAAAGCAATGTCACCAGCCCTAGATCCTACTCCCCCACTCATCTTCCTGTCTGTAGTATAAAATCACACAATACAGTCATCTCTCTCAGTACTCCTGAAACTCCCACCATCTTCTTCCAGAAGTCCCAGGGCAGACCATCCTCTCCAGGTACTATACCCAGAGTTGTTGTGGTAAGAATCTGGTGGATCTCTTTCTCTTGTACTGGCAATACCAAGTCATCCAGCCCATCTACTTGTAGAGAGTGCCAATTCTCCAGTCAATGGCAGCAGCATCAGCCCCACCCTCCTCCTCACTCCATAATCCACTCCATCACTCCTTTAATGATCCAAGAATGTCTTATATACCATGCACCAGTATACCATCAGAGTTAAGTACCCCCTCCCACTTTGCTATACTCTTCTTGCCCAAAGAGCTCTTGTAAGATACTTGGAGGACCTCTCCCCTTCCTCCAAACTCTACCAATGAAGCTGTGTTGCCAAGCTCTACACTCTTGTCTCTTCCTCTTCCTGCAACATCTGTTGTAATTCTCTGACCTCCATTCTTATCCTCATTAATCTCCAATCCTCTCTTCTCTCCAACATCACTAGCTCTGCCCAATCCTCTAAGAGTCTAGTCAGTTGAACAGAAGCCCATCTTACCTGTCATCTCTTCTGCTTCCCAGCCTCCTTGCCAGCCTCACTCCAGTAGACCCTGATCATCTCTTTCATCCTCATCTACTGAATACCAACTGGGGCACCTTTCTGCCTCTAGCTCTCTACTCTCAGTTGAATGTCTTCAGCCCACTTATTCTACTAGATCCTATAATCTAATAAAGAGAAATTGAGGCACCAATATCCAGGCCCATCCCCACTTCTTCCAAAATATCCCTGTCCCAACAGCCTATAATGATCTGACCATAGATACCATTCCACCTCCAGTGACTTCCAAACATCCAAGACCTAGCAGCTAGCTGTCAAAATCCAGTCAATCCTTGTCCCCAGGCCCTCTGCCCAATGTGTGTATACCCTCCTATCCCCCCAACTCTCCCTACCAGCATCTACCAAAGCACTTAGCCTTTCCACTCCTCCCATGCCACCAGCCCTCTACTCTTACTCTCAGCTCCCCATCCTCCATCTGTTCTATCCATCAGTATATCTTAGACCATGTTGAAGTCTCTACCAAGCATATCCACCCCAGCCTCTGCAAGGACCCCACTCTCCTGGAGACTCTTCACCCAGTTCACATACTCATCCTGTACAGCAGGGCAGTAACAGGAGCCCACCATGACCAGCTCCCAACCTGTATGTATCCACTCTCCCCAGACCAATCTATCCCCCTAGCTTCTTATATCCCATATCTCCCCTCTGTCTTTCTGGATCAGAATCCCAACCTTGTCTTTCCAAACTGCCTCATCTCCCCATTCCTTCATCTATTCCAGCCTATCAAAATCATTCTCACACCTGACATCCTGCAAGAGAAAGAGATCAGCCTCCAATCTCTTCAGCCAAGAAAAAATGTTCCTATATCGAGAAGTACTCTGCAATCTATTCACATTCAAAGAAAAAATGTTGGTTATACTATTCATAATAAAATACAGTATATAATCAGATCTATCCTCTACTACTCTATGGTCATCTCCTCTTGCACTATGTCCAGATTATATTCCACAGTCCCCTCCTCCTCTTCAGCCCTCTGAGCCTCCAATCCAGCCAATAGCTCATTCATCTCCCCATCTGCCTTCTCCTCAAACTCCTTTTGATACTCCAGGCAGGCCTCCCGCCAGAGCTGCAATCTATGATGCTTGGTCCAGCAGTATTTAGCTCTCTCACTAGCGATACTAGCCAGCTCCACCTCCTGCTCCTTATCCATCTCATACTCTTCCTCCTCCAGATATACCACAAGGATTTCTGCCTTTAGTATTATCACTACACCATCTCTCTGTAGAATCTATACCCAATGCTCATCACTCATTACTCTCAGGTCCACCTCCCCCAACTCTTCAGTTGCTAGGTTATTCATCATCCTATACATCCAAAGTAGGGTCCCCACCTCCTTCTCTCTAGGAGTTGTCAGCCTCTCTCCATCCAGTATTATGGTGTCAGCCACAGCACTTGTAGACTCATCCCACACCTCTGGGATATCCACCAGTTTCTCCTCTCCAACCACTACCACTTTTCTCCTGTTCACCACTTCTAGAACTCCAAATTGCACTCACTGGGCCTATATTGGCACATCCTCTACCACTCTGCTTTAGGAAGCTGGACCTTGCCTGATAAGAAGAGTAGGGGTAGATGAGTTCTCCTAGACCTCCTCTCAGACCTCCAATATACCATCAGTATACAGGTCATTACTAGTCACCTCTCTGTCCTCTCCTGTCCTCTTCCCTGCACTCCTACCACTCTTACCAGCCCAGACACTTGCTTTGGCACCTCTTGCCTCTACCATTTCACCTGTATCCTTCTGTGGTCTATCCTCTAGCTTAGCCAGCAGTTCTTTCTGTCTCTTATATCTCTGAGCTCTTAACCACTGCCTCTTATCTACTTGAATCCACTTCCCATCCATCACCTCTAAGTGTGTTGACTCCACAAAAGCCTTCCAAGTCTTTGCCCACCACTCCACAGCACCACTCAGCTCTTTCAGTACTTTCAATAAGTCCTCTTCCTCCTCCTCACTCCTCTTTACTCTTATCACCTTACATAAGATTGCCCCCCAGACCATTACTGAAGGCTAGTCCCTTGCCTTCCCAGTAGCTTCCTTCCCTGCTAGCTGAATCCTCACGTCAACATTTCCAGTCCTAAGCAAGATCTCTTCCTAGACTCTGAATCCAATATCCACTACCTCTTCATACTCCACCATGACCTCCTCAACTCTCCTTCTTGTCTCCACTACTGTCACCATGGGCACTCCTTTTATCAGCAGTTATACTATCCTGAGATTCTATCTCAGGCAGTGTGCCATCAGAACACACACCTCCCCAACAGTCAATCTAACCTTCAGCACCTCCTCAAAAGGCTCAGCCTCCTCAAAGCCAACCTCCACTCCCTCTAATTCCTTTAGAAACTTTACTGATGCTGCTCCAGCCACCTGCTTAGCGATAAGCCCTAACATCATTTTCACCATCACTGCTAGGCCCCAGAAGTACAGTATAACTGTGAATGCCAAGATTGATTTTTTAAGTAATGGGGACCTATTACACCATCTGTCAAATCCCCCTGCTTTTCAAGTCCCATGTAAGTGCATAATCTCCAAGCCACTGAAATCACACGTCACCCTCTGAACAAGCCACCGGAATCATATGTGACTTCCAAACAAGTCTGGAAATCATCTGTTTGATCATAAAGCTGAGTCAAACTGAAGTCACAGTGCACAAAGCTGAGTCAATACAAAGTCACAGAACACAAGATTCATACAAACAGAATCTTACCAATTAGGATCAAATGCATATATACTGAGTACCAAGACATGTCGAAACAGAGAACCAAAAACAAACAAACAACTACAACTTCCAAACATACAAACATGACCACCGAGATCTACAACTGTATCTGTACTGACATTTGGAATGCTATTGTCAACCAAGCCACACCCCCTCTGCTCTATAGCCTAGCACCCCTCTACTTTGTGGAAGCTTGATAGAATACTCTGAACATGCTTAATGAGGCCCACTGAATCAGACAAATCTCAAGCTACTACCAGATTGGCCGCCTCCTAGAAGATATGGTCGAACACTACCATGATACAAATATTACCCAGATATCTCAATACTAGAAGCTCATTGCCCACAAACACAGAGAACTCTTCTATGAGTACAGCACCTTTATTTCCCACCTCTGAGTTACTATCAGCAAAATGGTTGCTATTCTGTCCTATGGCCAAATCAACAATATGATATAAGAAATCAACCACAAGTACCTCAAGTACATTGAAACCACAGACAGAACCTTCCCACACCCTGATGACCATATCCTGCAAATGTCTCAAGTCAGATATACTATGAAGGATGTCTATAATATAATCTGATTTGATGAAGATGAAGCAAAAGACAATGATCCCTCTGACACTGACATGACCTCAAGCCAAGGATTCCTGCCAACCCTGATCACCCTGCCAACCTTGCCGATGAACTTACAATAGTTCATAACCACCTATGAGACTTATTGGAACAATGACCATTGGCACGAATACCAACCCGCATTCACCCCTGATTACTTTAACTACAATGAAGAGACCAGAGAACACAACCTGTACCTCCAGACAACCCTTGAGATTGAACCAACCACTCTACCACCAGAGTATAAGCAATATGAACTATTGCCACCAGCTTACTACAATCCTGCAACTCATAGTGCTGTAACTTATAGAAGGTATGCAGATAGTGAATCCGATGAAAGTAAAGATAATGCACCCCTCCTTTACCCACCAACACCTTATACAGCATACGAGATGGATGATACAATCCTGTGGGACAGAGATGAAGTCCCAATGTATTACTATCTCAGCCAACAAGAAAAAGTAATCTGCGAACTACTCTTCCTAGACAACTACTTCATTAGAGATGATGTCATCGATGGTGATGTCATCAAAGACTACTCAGACAGTGTCTAAACTTATAAATAGCCTAGCAGTCATAGTATAGTTAGATTAGCCTTATATGACATGACTGTGAACTAACTCAGCAGTCAGACAATCCCTTGATATATCAGATCACACTTATACTATGTGATGTATTCTGACTCAGCAAGGCACTTAGTGCTATATCCATACTTAGCATAGTCCAGCTAGCCCCTCACTAGTATAAATACCCCCTCTCCCAGACCTCAGAATCTCAGACTGAAACAGACTCGAACACACAAGAATATTCCTGAACACTTTCCCACAATATCCCTTCACACAACTACTTCTAGTATAGCAATATCATGAATAGCAAATAAACCTATTTAATAACCCACAAACCACTCTTAAGTAAATCTGTTCCCCATTAGGTCCCACTCCTAACCCCATCATGAAATTTCCTAATTGGGTATTGTCTACAGCAATATGTCAATTCAACTAAGCTGGTCTTAGTTTCTTGAACTTTCTGAAATATGGAAACTTCTGAATATCCAGAACTAGTCTGGAAAAGGACTTTGGTTGAGACGTCAACCCGATCTTAAAATCAATAAGCATAGAGAACATACTCCATACAAAATTAATCTTGACCATAAGAAAACGGTCTTTCAGAATATCCAGAACTTCTAGAAAACCCTTCCAGAACTATGTAATAGTTACTCTAAAAAAGCAACCCTCTTATACCCCAGTTGCTCAGCCACACCATCAGCAGTCATATCTGGATTTTTTTCCAGATTAGCAGTCCTATTACCATTAGCTGTTATGCTTACCCCAGCCACTACTCTCCCAGCTCCACTGCCCCCACTGTCAAGGGCTACCCCCCTATATACTGCTGTCTTTCCCATCTCCTTGCCTTTCCTCAGCCATTCCTCTAGCCCAGATACCTGCTGTCTCTTCTTTACTGTCTCTACAAAGCTTACCCTCTCAGACTTCTATCCTCTACCACTATCTCCTCCTCTACTGTATCCTCCTGCCAGCAGCCCCCTCATACCACCCCTTAGGCCAGGGCCTCTCCTTATATATTGCTAGTTGAATATGCTTGGGCCACCCTACCCAGTATATACCTCAGATTACCTGTTAGTCACTATGTTGTTAGTCTCTTTTCTCTAAAAACAATGTTATAAGTGCTTTCTAAAGGTTGTATAACCTGAGTAGTACTGGAGAAAGAACTGCCTCTTCCCCTTCTCTATCCACCAGCCAGCAAGTTTCTCATACTTCTCCCTAAGCTATGGCTCTTTCCCACATACTACTAGTTAAATGCACTAGATCCATCCTGTCTAGCATATATCTCAGAATACTTATTGGTTGCTATGTTACTAGTGCTTTTTCTCCAAAAACAATTACTTGAGTATTGTCAGAAGATTGTATAACTCAAATATTACTAGAAAAAAGTATCTATATACCATACTCAAAGATAACTACATATAGTCATCTGCTTATCACTAGTAGTTCTGGATCTATAACAGAAGATCACTTATACTCAGTAATACTAGAGAGTCAGACATCTATAAACTATATAATGGAAAGAGTCACTAGAGTCAGAATTGAAGTACTTAAGATAACTAGTATAATCTCTACTATAGTAATTAATTGAAATATACTACAACTAAAAGCTATAGAATAATAAAGAAACAGTGACCCCATAGAGGAACTTATTAAGAAGTTTACTAAAATAACTACCTATTTAGGAGATATAGTAAAGAAAATCAGAGAAAGAGATCATTACCCAGTTCAGAAGTTTGCTGCTATCTCAGATAAGAAGAGAGATATCTGCTATATCTGTAAAGAAAAAGGCCACTACTTATATAAATATATAAGTGAGATTAAGTATAAGGCCCAGTTAAGCAATATTACTTAAAATAAAGAATAGGTCAATATTATCACCTTTGAAGAAATTAGAGAGTCTGATGAAAAAGAATGAGAAATCTATCTTACTCAGACCACTAAGAAGAATATTCATAAGAAACTCTACAAGAGACTACTAAAAATATCTAAGAAGAATCTAGTAGAAAAATAGATGAAAACTACTACAGAAAGTCAAGCTGAAGAAATAGACTAAGATATAGAGCTTGAGTAGACAGTTCAAGATATTATTTGAGAAACTACTCCAGCCTCAGTTAGTGAAAGAGAAAAGAAGAAGAAGCTTTGCAAGACCAAGACTTTCAAGTATGATATATATCTTTAAGAATCTCAGTCAATAAAAGATTAATACAATCTTTGGCCAGCTGGCAGAAATTTCTACATTCAGATAGCAAATGAGATTTATGTAGACTTACTAAGTTAACTCAGGACCAAGATTGAAAGATATCTGAGACCAATAATATTTAAGAAGACTCTGTAGAAGAGAGTAAAGACAATTGCAAAATCTCTATCTATACAATCTACCAGATTAAGGATAGAGTCTTTAAAGTTATCATTGGTACTAGAGTAGAAGGATACCTTCTTAGTAAAAAGATAGCAGACCATCTAGGTTGAGAGGTTGAAGAAGTAATCAAGTTGATATTTATCATAGCAGATAATATAAAAGCCACATCTCTAGAAAATATCTGAGATATTCCTATCAAGTTTGAAAGAGTAATTATTATAGTAGATGTAATCATAATCAATACTACTAACTAAACATCATCATTAGTAATCAGTAACTTCATAAAGTCAGAGCAATAATTGATCTAAATGCTTAAAAGATATAGATCATCTACTATAGACAAAAGATGCAAATTTCTATCAATATCAATAAAGGAGTCCATAGGATCAAAATATACTATATTGAATATATCAATGATTACTACTAATATACTAGTAGAATTAAGAAGATCTGTTATAAAAGAAAACAAAAGACCCTCAAGAAACAGACAAGAGAGGAGAAAGAAGAAAAGGAGAAGGAAGAGGATGATAAACCACTAGTCCTCTTGAAAGACAGTAATAATAAAGAAGAAATTAAGGTTAAAATTTAGAAAATCTACTCTAATATAGTTCTATCAGAATACAAGTCAGAGAATATAACTAGAATAGATATCACTACAGTAGAAGAGACTATACTTGAATCTCAGACAACTACTTTACTTATATATAACTGGTGTAATAATCCTCTATATTTTATTTTCTTTTTACTGGATTGTTATCTTTTTTATATCATATTACTTAGTAGAATATTCCAGAATAGCTTAGAATAGTATAAAATTACTTAGTCATTTACTAAGAACCTATTTATTAAATAGTTCTACTAAGATTTTATCAATTACTAAATAATACTTAATAACTCTCTATAATATTCTACCAAGTTTTACTAAGTATGACTCATTATTTGATATCTAGCTTTGTAATGTTCTATATATATATTTTTTCTTCTTTCTATTCTTTATATATAAATATTCTCTCTAAATACTTCAATAAAGCTTAGTCTAGTTAGTTATCATATATTTACTTAAATCTCCTAAAGGTAATTGAACTTCTCTAGTTCTATTTCTTAAATCTAGTTATATATTTCTATTTAGACATTTCCTGATATATAGTCTAAGTCTTAGATTTCATCTGACTTAACTATAGTGAAGTACTCTTGTACTTTAATAAGTATAATTATTCTCTATAATACATATATATTTATTATAATTAGTAGTAGTGAAAAAGTTAAATCTCATCTCTTTACTAGTATAAACTCTTTTTGACATTATGACCTCTATAGAAGATATATAACAGCTCTAAGAACAAGTAGCACAGCTGATACAGATCTATCAAGAGGTATAAGTAAAAATATAAGCAATAGAGGAGACATTAGATTCTAAAAACAAAGGGCTAATAATAGACTCTTCTATTATAGTTAAAAAGACTCATCTTAAGTTACTACTACCCAAACCTTATAATAGAAGGAGTAGTAATATTGAAACCTGGCTCTTTAATATGAATCAGTACTTAGTAATAATAGATGTATCAAATAATAAGTCAGTTGCTTATACAGAAGTACTACTATGAGGAGATATAGCTATTTGATAGAAAAAAAAATTCAAAGAAGCCAGGAATAAGAGTGAAGACCTCTCAAACTAGAATGAGTTTCAAGATTAACTTATATAGTAGTTTAAGTCTATTAACTCAAAAAAGATAACCAGAGACAAATTGGTATCTCTGTAACAAATAGAATCAGTTAAGGCCTATACTGCTATCTTTATGAGTATAGTCTTAGAGATTAATAATATCAGTAAAGCTAAAAAGCTTGATATATATATATGTAAGAACTCAAGAATTACATCAGATAAGAAGCAGAACTATAAGATCTAAATACTATCAAAAAAGTAATATTAATTGCTAACTGCTTTAATATAATCTCTTTTGAAAAAAACTATTTCTCTAAACAAATCAAGAAGTCTCAACAAGAATATGAATAACCCAGAAGATTGTTGGATCTGCTTCAATGGATTTGGACACTATTACTAAATCAAGACTTATACTAGAAGAATAGAAAAAATTACATAAGAGCAAAGTCTATTTTTACTATCAAGAAGGATATATTGCTACCAAATGCCCTAAGAAGACTAAGAATAAGATGGAAATAAAGAAGACCCTGGCTATTACTAAAAAGAAATTAGTAATACCTATTACTTAAACTGAAGAAGTATGTATATCTAATAGTTTAAAAACTACATTCTGATATTATTATACTAGAAGCAAAAATCTCAGAAGTAATTAGGTTAGACCTAGCAGCTATTTAAGATATAATAATCTCTATAGGATAGCAACAACTTATAATCATTGAGCTAGTCATTCAGATACCTAAAGAATATTATAGAAGAATTGTACTATGATCAGATCTTAGTACATATTAAACACTATATTGATCTAAGTGCAGAAATAATTATTATAGAGAAATCAAAGTACTTCTGATCAATAATGACACACAACTCTTTGAAATTAAGAAGTAAGACTAGGTTGTATAACTAATTCTAAAATAAGCTAAGGTTTTAATAATTAAGAAATCTGAAAGAAACCACTCAGAGTACTGAAGGATTTAGAAGTACTGAAAGTATAAGCTATAAGAAGAATATCAGCACTATCAATACCAGCCTACTACTATTTAAAGAAAAAGTCAAAGAATAAGAAATAGATATTCTTATCAATAGTGATATATCTGATAACTTTATTGATAAAGAGCTAGTAAAAGAACTGAAAATTATCTCTATTAGTCTATTATAATAAGTGAAGTTTAAGATTTCTATAGCTGATAGAAAAGAATATCAAGTTAACAGAATGGTAGCTAAGTTATCTTGTATAATATAAGAGCACTTCAAAAAATTGAATCTCTATATTATATCTCTACAAGAACACTACATCATTCTGAGAAAACTCTAATTAGTACTATATAATCTTGATATTAATTAAAGAGAAAACAAGCTTACACTAAATAAAGAAGAAAAGAAGGTCATACTAAAAGTAAAGAAGCCTATAGAAGTACTAGTAGAAACTATATCTATGATCTAATTTAAGAAGCTTTTCAAAAAGTATAAGTAAGCATCTTAGTAATCATATAACTCTCAAAGTTAAAAATAGAAAAGAATCTTCCAAAGATAGTTTAACCCTTGGTTTAAGAATTCAAGAATATTTTTCTAAATAATCTGCCTATAGGACTACTATCTAAAAGGAGTATAGACTATGAAATCAAAAATCTCTCAAACTTTAAACCTCTATATAAGTTACTATATCCTATATTACAATCTGAACTAGAGCTTCTTTAAAAGAAACTAAAAGACCTAGCTACTAAAGAATACATTTAACCAAGCAAATTACCCTATAGTATACCTATTCTTTTTATTAAAAAAAAAAGAATAACACTATGCAAATATATGTTAACTACTGTACTCTCAATAAGATTATAGTTAAGAACTAGTACTTACTACTAAGAATAAATGAAATGTTAGATAGATTCCTATATGCCAAGATCTTTTCCAAATTAGACCTTTATACTAGTTATTTTTAAGTCTGTATTAAGAAAGAAGATATTCATAAGACTGCTCTCAAGATATATTATTTTATGAGAATTCTTGATTATACTATTTGATCTTACCAATATACTATTAACCTTTCAGAGATTGATATAAGATATTTTGTGACTATATTTTGATATCTTTATCATCACCTATCTAGATAATATTCTGATATTTAGTATATTGGAAGAGAATATTTCAAATATCTCAGATAAATATTTGAGAAATTATAAGAAAATAAGCTTTAATAAGCTTAGCAAATACAAGTTTATCAAAAAGAAGATAGAATATCTTAGTTATAGTATCTTAGCCAATAGTATTCAGCCCAACTCTAAGAAGGTTCAAGCAGTCTCAGATTAGCCTATTTTAGTAAATATCTATGATATCAGATCTTTCTTGAGACTATCTGAGTACTACTGCTAATTTATTAAAAGTTACTTTAGTATTGCTAAGTCTATGACCAAATTATTAAAGATTAGTAATATATTTCAATAGACCCCTGTCTGCTAAGAAGTATTCTAAATTCTGAAAATGATATTGATAACTATACCAACTCTATATATGTATATAACTTTGATTCAGCTCTATGATTTACAGTTATTATAGATATATCTAAATATATAATCAGTATAGTACTATCTCAAAATGCAAGCAAAGGACCTCAGCTAGTTATATATTTTTTATGAAAATTGAATGAGATTGAACAAAAATATACTATCTATAAAAAGAACTCCTGACTATCTATGAAGTTCTATAAAATTGGCAATATTACCTTAAGAATTAAGATTGATATCATCACTAATTACAAGTCACTTATATACCTCAACTCAGGTCTCTGTCTGTTTCCAAATCAGATAAAATAGATTGAATATATCTAAGCTTTTAATATTAAGATTATCTATAAGCTAGGTAAGACAAATGTAGTAGCTAATGCCTTATCAAAAAGACCTAATCTTAGTATCATCAAGGTGACTCCAGATAAGATTCTTTTGGATAAACTAAAAGAAGAATATTACTAGAATCTGGTCACAAAAGAAATTCTTATAACTTTACTAGAAAAATATAAGATTACTAATAGAATCATATACAAGAATGACAAAATATATATTCCAAATTCCAATAACCTTTACTTCAAGATTCTCAAGAAAAATCATGACTTCTCTCACTAATTATATAGGATATTAGAAAACCATCTATAATATTTATTATTACTTCTTCTAGTCTGCAATAAATCAAGATATCAAGAAATATATATCTATCTGTAATTACTATCAAAAGAATAAGATATCAAGATCATAGCTTTATAGTCTACTCCAATTCCTCTCAATTCTAGCTACTAAATAAGAGTAAGTTACAATAGACTTTATTGTTCAACTGCCCAAGATATCTTAAGAAAATAATGCTATTATTATCTTTATTAACTATCTCACCAAGACCATTAAGTTAGAGTCAACCAAAACCAATATTACTGCCTCTAATACTATTAAAATATTCTTTAAGATAATCTTTTGAAATTATAGGTTTCTAAAAATTATAATTAGTGAAATTCACAAGTTATTTCTTATAGATATTATTTAAGATACTTGGAGCCCACCAAGCTCTAAGTATAGTATATTATCTACAAACTGATAGATAAACTAAGTAAGTGAATCAGACTCTTGAACAGATATTAAGAAACTATATTTCTTATAAATAAGATAACTAAGAATAATATTTTATCTTTATAGAGTTTATTTATAATAACTCAGTACAAGCCTCAACAAACTTTATATCTTTTAAGTTATTTTATAGTTAAGATGTACAAACTCCATCAAGCCTACTTGCTCAAGTTAGAAAAGAACTCTCTAAAGTTTCTATCATTTAAGATCTCATTAATAATATAGCTATAATGATTCAAGTTGTCAAAGATAATCTACTTAAGGTTCAGATATAATAAGCCAAATATACTAATATCAGAAGACAGGAGATTAAATTCAAGATTGATAATCAAGTACTCTTATCAACTATAAATCTTAATTTGATATCTCAAGTCAACCACTTTTTTTTAAGAAACTTCAAGTAAGATATATATATTGGTCTTTATGAGATACTTAAACAAGTATCTCCTATAGTATATAAGTTAATACTACTATAGACCATTACATATATTCTGTCTTCAATATCTCTCTACTTAAGCCATATTATGATAGTCTATACAAGTATCTAAACTAGACTTCTCAGCCATTAGTACCTCTTTTGGTTAATAGTTATATTGAGTATAAAGTTGAGAATATTCTTGACAAATATATATTATAATTATACTGAGTATCTTATCAAATGGATAGGCTATTCTGAGTATAACAGTACTTAGAAATCTATTAAAAATCTCAAGAATATTCAACAAGCTCTTTATAAATATAAACATTAAGAATAATATTCTCTTTTAAATAGTGGAGAATGTAATAATCCTCTATATATATATATAGCTAGATTATCATCTTTTTTATATTATATTACTTAGTAGAATATTCTAGAATAACTTAAAATAGTATAGAATTACTTAGTTATTTGCCAAGAACCTGTTTCCAAAATAGTTCTGCTAAGATTTCATCAATTACTAATTGATACTTAGTAACTCTCTGTAATTTTCTACCAAGTTTTACTAAGTATGACTCATTGCTCAGTATCTAGCTTAGTGTCACATAGTGGTCACTGAGTCCTTCAAATATGCCAGATTCTCTTTAAGGTATATCTCTTAGACTAACTCAAGTTTGTTATAAGCAAGTTCTTATTGGAGTGCCTTTCCAAGGTCTTATAGTCCTCAAACTTCTTATCTTTAACTGTCTTGTTATCTCTTAGATTGCTTGCAAGAAAGTGTGTATTGCACTGAGAAGACTGACTTTATTTCAGAGGAAATAAGAGGGGTATTTATACAAAATATAATTCAATGGTTGCTAAGATATAAAGCTAAATATAAATTCCAATAACTAAAACTACTAAGTTTCAGGGTCAGTACTGATGGTTGTATAGGTTCAGGATACTGATATTATTCAGTGTTATATCAAAATACCAGTGCTGGCATTATTCAGTATTATATCAAAATATCAGTACTGGCATTATTCAGTGTAACAAAGAACTTAGAGCAGAAAGTTCAGGATCATGGGGGCTTCATCTTTGTTATCACTGAAGGAGATGAGATCTGTGAATTCATTATCATTATCATACAGGTCGCACGTCTTGCATATGTCATACATTTTGCATACTTCAATGTCATGCAGGATGACATCATCACCAATGATGTCATCATATTTGGTGGTGGTGAGAACAAGGAGATCTGGAGCTCTCCAGTCTATGAGGTTCTCTTCTACAAAATAAGGAACAAATGTGGGGTCTTGGGGAGGTCTAATCTAGATACTGGGCCTTGGAATACTGAGATCAATCCTTGCAGAAATTGGTCTGAGTTATCCTGGAGGATGGAGTACCAGAAGTCTTCTACTTCATCACTGTTGAGGGTGATAGTAGACTGGGCCTCTGTAGCCACTCTGGCTTCTAGTGAATTGATACAGTAGGATGACAGATCTCTGAAATATGAGACTCTAACATATTCCAAGTTGGAGATTAACCATGGTGCATGCCTGAAGATCTGATGGATCTTTTTAGCTGTTCTTGTTTTGCATATATCCATGGGAGTGGCATCTTGTAGCTCTTGAGTACTGGCCTGTAGGAACTTCTGGCAGAGGAGGTTTCTTATTTTATACTCCTGCCACATTTGGAGGTATTCGGTGGCAATGGTGATTCTTATTTCTATTTCATAGCAGTAGAAGGTATAATGATAAGGGTCACCAGTACCCAGATTGACACTAGAAGTTCTTCTTGAGTGGGTCCTCATAGCTCTTCTAATGTCTTGGAATATCCTTTCTTCAACTGAGGTGCCTTGGTGGTTTCTTGACCTTGAGGTTTGGTAGGTAGCAGGCATTTCATTTGTAGTAAGTCTTTGAGCTATTTTGGGATTAGTGGGTCTTATTGGTTACTGCTACTATAATTCCTTAATCCTTCTTTTATATTCCTTCAGGTACTTGTACTATGGTCACAATGACTCACAGTTGATCATTATCGCTTATCTTATATGCTGTATGATCTCCTTGTGCTCTGATCTGGTGACTTGTAAGGAAAGACTGTCTCCTGTGCTGATGTCATCATTCTGAGATCACCATTACATTAGTAATATTCCATCTGTTTCTTCTTCTTTCTATTTCTTATATATAAATATTATCTTTAAATACTTCAATAAAGCTTAGTTTAGTTAGTTATTATATATTTACTTAAATCTCCTAAAGGCAATTGAACTTCTTTAATTTTATTTCTTAAATCTAGTTATATATTTCTATTTAGATATTTATCAACATATAGTCTAAGTCTTAGATTTTATCTAACTTACCTATAGTAAAGCACTCTTATACTTCAATAAGTATAATTGTTGTCTATAATATATATTGTAACAGTGACCCCAGAATGATGACATCAGCACAGGAGACAGCCTTTCCTTGCAAAGCCACTAGATCGGAGCACGAGAAGATCATATGGCATACGAGATGAGCAACGATGACCAACTGTGAGTCATTGTGACCACAGCACAAACATCCTGAAGAATATAAAAGAAGGATCAAGGAACCACAGTAGCAGCAACCAACAAGAACCACCAATCCCAAAATAGCTCAAAGACTTACCACAAACGAAATGCCTGCTGCCCGCCAAACCTCAAGGTCAAGGAACCACCAAGGTGCCTCAGTTGAAGAAAG
>RBNI01000458.1:0-31024 GCA_003990745.1 Jimgerdemannia flammicorona | reverse complement strand
CCTTCTTCCAGACCTTGTCACTGAAGCCAGACCACTATACCCTTTATCTGTATATTCTCTTCCCTTTGCAACAAACTCTACAGTTTCTCTATCTCTATTTTGATATACTAAATTCTCTACTCTATTACCTCTTTATTCTTCAATAATTCAGCCCACTCTTTTAATAGTTTATTTAGTCTTGTAACATTTTAGCATAGTTTATTTCTTTTCTTTGTCTTTCTTTAATATTCTATGACCTTCCAGTACTTTCCAAATGCTTAGAAATCTCTTCTTGACACTGAGCATCCTCTAGTACTTATTTAGCTAGTCACTGAATGTCCTGGAAACTTGTAGAACTTTATTTGTCATCATTTGTCATCTTTGCTGAGAACTTTCCTCTTGGCATTTTCCTTTGATTTCTCAGATCCTTCCAGATCCTTCTTTCAGATCTTGTATAAATATCCCCTTTGTTCTCATAAATAAAGTCTCAGAATATTTTCTCTCAGAAATCCTTTAAGAACACTTAAACTCTTAAGTATCTCTTTGAGCTACTTAGAACTACCAGAACTAGTCACTTCCTCATTTAAAAACTAGAACCGTTATACTTGGTAGCAGCAGTTAAGTTACACCTAGCCTTATCAAGACACCTCTCAAGATATCAGTCACAACACTATAGAGGACAATGGGTGGAACCCTTCATACAGTACCTACAGTCCAGGCAATACCTCATACAATCAGTAAGAAGAAGAGGAACAGCAAAACCCTACTCAGTCAAATGGGGCGATCAAGAGTCTTTGTAGACCATATTAGCTCAGATTGCTCAACTTTAAGAACATATAGAAAGAAAGGAAAGCATACCTCTTTCCAGTACCATTCAGGTTACACAACCTTTGGAAGGCACTTACAACATCGTTTTTGGAGAAAAGAGACTAACAACATAGTGACCAACAGGCAACCTGAGGTGTGTACTGGGCAGGGTAGCCCAAGTGCTTTCAACTGGCAGTAGATGGGGAGGGGTCCAGGCCTGGGGGGGGGCATGAGGGGGCTGCTGGTGGGTGGACATAGAAGGGGTAGAGGTAGTAGAGGAGGCCAAGGATCTGGGAGGGTGAGCTTTGCGGAGATGGTGAAGGGGAGACAGCAGGCATCAGGGCTAGAGGGCTGGCTGAGGAAGGGCAAGGAGACCAAGAAGGTGGCAGTGCATAGGGGAGCAGCCCTTAGGAGGGGGGGCAGTGGAGCTGGGGGAGTAGTGGCTGGGGGGAGTGTGACTGCTGATGGCAACAGGACTATCAATTTGGAAAAAATCCAAATGTGATAGCTGATGGCGAGGCTGAGCAGCTGAGGCTTAGAAGACAAGGAGATTTGGCAGATGGCGTGATGGGCCTAGTGGTGGCCCCATTACTCAAAAAATTGATCTCGGCATTTGTGGTTACACTGTGTTTCAGGGGCTTAGCAGTGACAGCGAAGATGGTGCTGGGGCTCATCACTAAGCAGGTGGTAGAAGCTGCATCAGTGAAGTTTTTGAAGGGACTGGAGGGAGTGGAGGTGGGTTTTGAGGAGGTTGTGCCACTGGAGGAGGTGCTGAAGGTTGGAATGGTGGTTGGGGAGATGTGTGTTCTGATGACACATTGCCTTAAGTGGGATCCCAGAGTGGTCCAACTGCTGGTGAAAGGAGTGCCCATGGTGATGGCAGTGGAGATGAGAAGGAGAGTCAAGGAAGTCATGGCAGAATATGGAGAGGTGGTGGATATAGGATTCAGGGTCTGGGAAGGGACCTTGCTCAGGACTGGTGATATGGATGTGAGGATTCAGC
This sequence comes from Jimgerdemannia flammicorona, assembly GCA_003990745.1. Lineage (NCBI taxonomy): Eukaryota > Fungi > Mucoromycota > Endogonomycetes > Endogonales > Endogonaceae > Jimgerdemannia > Jimgerdemannia flammicorona. The sequence continues at coordinate 29,235 of RBNI01000458.1, read as the reverse complement.
TGGCTGGGAAGGAAGCTACTGGGAAGGCGAGGGACTGGTCTTTGGTGATGGTCTGGAGAGTGATCTTGTGCAAGGTGATAAGGGTGAAGGGAAGTGAGGAGGAGGAGGAGGATTTATTGGAAGCACTAGAAGAGTTGGGTGATGCTGTAGAGAGGCAAGCAAAGGCTTGGGAGGCTTTTGTAGAGTTGACATACTTGGAGGTAGTGGATGGAAAGCAGATTTGAGTTGACAAGGAGAAGTGGGAAAGGGCTCAGGGGTGTAAAAGACAGAAGGAGCTGCTGGCTAAGCTGGATAATGGACCACTGGAGGATGCCAGCAAGGTGAAGGGCACAGGGGGAGCCAAAGCAAGTATCTGGGCTAATGGGAGAGAGGGGAAGGCTGGGAAGAAGGCAGGGGAGGATAAGGAGAAACCTAATAATGACCTGTATGCTGATGGTATACTGGAGGTTTGGGAAGAGGACTGGGAGGGCTCCCCTACCCCTACCCCTCTTATCAGGTGAGGCCTGGCTTCCCATAACAGGGTGGTAGAGGATGTACCAATGCGGGGGGCCCAGAGGGTGCAATTCGGAGTTCCAGAGGTAGCATATGGGGGCCAGATAGTGGCAGCTGGAGAGGAGGAACTAGTGGATGTCCCAGAGGTATGGGACGAGTCTGCAAGCACTGGAGCTGATACCACAATGTTGGATGGAGGGAGGCCAGTGACTCTGGGTGGGAAGGAGGTGGGGAACTTACTTTGGATGTACCAGATGATGAATAACCTAGCAGTGGAAGAGTTGGGAGAGGTGGACTTGTGAGTAATGGGTGATGGGTGTTGGGCAAGGATACTGCAGGGGGATGGAGTAATAAAGGCATTGAAGGCAGAAATTCTTACAGTGTACCTGGAGGAGGAAGAGTATGAGGTGGATATGGAGAGGGAGGCAGAGATGGCAGTCATTACTGGGAAGAGGGCTGAATACTGCTGGAACAAGCATCATGGATTGCAGCTCTGGCAGGAGGCCTGTCTAGAATACTGAGAGGAGTTTGAGGAGAAGGTGGATGGGGAGATGAATGAACTGCTGGCTGGATTGGAGGCTCAGAGGGCTGAAGAGGAGGAGGTGGCCATGGAACATAATCTGGACACAGTGTAGGAGGAGATGAGCATGGAGCAGTAGAGATCATTTAATAACATAATATACTTCATTATGAACAGTACAACCAACATTTTTTCTTTAAATATGAATAGGTTATGGGGTGCTGCTAGACATAGGAACATTTTTACTTGGATGAAGGGATTGGAGGCCAATCTCTTCCTGTTGCAGGATGTCAGGTGTAAGGACAATTTTGATAAGATGGAATGGATGAAGGAATGGGGAGGTGTGGCAATTTGGAAGGGCAAGGTTGGGATTTTGGTTTGGAAAGGCAGAGGGGAGATACAGGATGTGAGGAGCTGGGGGGAGAGACTGGTCTGGGGTGAGTGGACTCATGCAGGCTGGGAGCCAGTTACAGTTGGCTTCTATTACTGCCCTGCTGTATGGGGTGAGCATGTAGATTGGGTGAAAGATCTACAGGAGAGTGAGATCCTTGCAGAGACTGGAGTGGATATGCTTGGGGGAGATTTCAATATGGTTCAAGACATACTTATGGATAGAACAGATGGCAGACAAGGTGCTGAGAGCAGGAGTGGAGGACTGGTGGCATGGGAGGAAGTAGAAAGACTAAGTGCACTGATAGATGCTGGTAGGGAGTGCTGGGGGGATCAGAGGGTCTATACGCATTGGGCAGGAGGCCTGGGGACAAGAATTGACTAGATTCTGATGGCCAGCTGCTGGGGACTAGATGTTTGGAAGTCGCTGGAGGTAGAATGGTGTTCATGGTTGGATCACTGGGGGCTTTTGGGACAGGGGTGCTTTGGGGGAAGTGGAGATGGGCCTGGACATTGGCACCTTAATTCCTCTTTGTTAGATGACAAGACCTGGTGGGATGAGTGGGCTAAAGCCATTCAGCTGAGGGTAGAGAACTGGCAGTGGGAAGGTGCCTCAGTTGGGGTTCAGTAGATGAGGATGAAGAAGATGGCCAAGATTTACTGGAGTGAGGCTGGCAAGGAGGCAGGGAAGCAGAGAAGGCGTAGAGTGTGGTGGACTTCTACTAGACTGGCTAGGCTCCTGGAGGAGTGGGTGAGATTGACAATGCTGGAGGGAGAAGAAGATTGGAGATTAATGAGGGTGAAGATGGAGATTGGGGAACTACAACAGGTGTTGCAGGAAGAGGAAGAGGCAAGGATACAAAGCTTAGCAGCACAGCTTCATTGGCAGGATCTGAAGGAAGAGGAGAGGCCTTCCAAGGTTCTTACAAGGGCCCTTAGGGCAAGAAGAGTACAGCAATGGTGGGAAGGGATACTTGACTCTAAAGGTATACTAGTGCATGGTGTACAGGACATTCTCAGATCACTGAAGGAGTGATGGAGTGGATTGTGGAGTGAGGAGGAGGGTGGGGCAAATGCTGCTGCCATTGACTGAACATTAGAGGATTGGCACCCACTACAAGTAGAGGGGCTAGGGAAACTGGTGGCACCTGTACAGGAGGATGAGATCCACTAGGTTCTTGCTATGACAAAGCCAGATACAGTGTCTGGGGAGGATGGTCTGCCCTGGGACTTCTGGAAGCGAATGGTTGGAGTCCCTGGTGTGATGGGAGAGATGACAGTATTGTGCGACTTTATCCTGTAGACAGGGAGGTGGGTGGGGGAGCAGGATCTTGGGCTGGTGATGCTGCTTTATAAGAACAAAGGAAGGTGGGAGGATTGGAAGAACTGGCAACCAATAATGCTGCTAGATATGGACAGAAAGTTAGTGACTAAGGTAGTGGTTGCAAGGCTACAGAAGGTGGCCCAGCAAGTAGTAGATATTGAGCAGAGAGAATTTGTGGGTGGGTGACTCATTAGGGATAGTACAGCCTGGGTACATGGAGTTATTGAAGGGGCAAGAGCCTGTGGACTGGATGGGTGACTAGTCTTCTTGGACCAGAAGAAGGCTTATGACCAGGTGCAATGAGTCTGGCTGGCAAAAGTATTGGATAGAATGGGGGTTCTACACCAATTCTGGTCAGCTATGGTCAGCCTACTGGAAGGGAGTAGGGCTGCACTTATGTGCAATAGGCATAGAGGGGTAGTATTCCCCTTAGGTAGGGGGGTGCCCCAGGGGGACCCACTGTCCCCCATTTTGTATGCTCTTTTCCTTGAACCCCTTATAGACAGAATTAGGCAAAGGATAGTGGGGCTCTCTATCTTTGACATTGGGTGGAAAGTTGGGGCCTTTGTGGATGACATGGTGGTTGGTTTGGGATCAATCACTGATGTCAAGGAGCTCAAGAAGACAGTGAAGTGATATGAGGAGAATTCTGGGGCTAAGCTGAATTGGCACAAGTGTGAAATGATGGTGCTAGGCAATGGCCTGGTGGGAGGAGAGGTTATCGGAACAATTGTCCCCACCAGTGAGACAGTGTGGTACTTGGGCATCTATCTGTCAGTCTATGGGTCAGTTCTACCCAGGCTTTGGTGGGAGCAGAGGATTGGAATCTGGGAGAAGGCCCTGCAGGGTTGGGGGGGAAGACATTATTCTCTGGCAGGGCAGGTCTCAATTTTGAATGTCTACTGGCTGCCAAAGTTGTGGTATCTGGCTTATCATCTGGACTTCCCAGTCTGGATGATGAAGAGATTGATGAAGTTGGTAAAGGAATGGATTTGGGCTGGCAGGCAGAGTCAGATTGGTTGGGAGACCTTGTCCTTATCAGTGGTGAGAGGTGGTCTTGGGCTGGTTGACTTTCCAAAGTGGTTGCACTGCTTGAGAGCATAGTGGCTAAAGAGAGTGGTGGAGTTGAGAGGAGGTGGAGTTGAGAGGAGGTGGTTGGGTTCCTCTGCTACAGAAGATCTGAGAGAGGTAGTCATTGCCAAGAGGCTCAACTGGTAATCTCCTCTCATTGGTTGGACTTAGGAATACTGGATAACTGTGATATAAAGGATTTTGGTGGGGGATAGTGGAGGGGGTGCACCACATTGGAATTCGTTGGCAGGGGAATGAAGGGGAGGTGGCTTGGGATCAGGTGATGTGGAGATGAGATCGTATACTGCTGGGTGGTGCTCCTTTAATTGAGTTCGACATTAGTGATGAAATGGAATGCCAAAGGGGACCGGGCCAGGATCTGTGGCCTAGTGGTTAGCAGGGAGTTGGAATTGGCAAAGAGTGGAACTGGTATGGTGTTTGGACCTAGAGTGCCACAGTGAGAAAGTAGATGCCACCAAAGTACTGGGTGGTCTAGTGGTGCATACTGCAGAGGAATGTAATACTCAACTTCTGCTCAGGTCACCTTATCATAGGGGGTTGCTTTGACTGTGAGGAGTGCTAGAATGTAGAGCAGGAAGAGAGTTATGTACAGATGCCAGAACATTGGTTAGGAGAGTGTGAGGTATTGGGGACTTTTGGTGAACAATTGAGGATCGCTTGGGGGTATGGTATAGGGGAGATGAAGTACAGGGGAGGTGAGAGGACTTGAGGGATCAATTGGTAGGGAGGATAGGAAAGGAGTGGCTTACCTTAGGCTGGGCTTTGGCTATTTGGGTGGGGCTGGCCGGTCACTGGCTATTTGTTTTTGAGGATGGAAGGAGACAGGGATTGGGGGACCAGTTGTTGCAGTGGTATAGTCTTATGGAAGACACCTTAACAGGCTGGTGGCTTGGTTGGGGGATGCAGGGTGGTCAGCGGTACTGCTTGGTGGAGAAAATTTGTGGACAGAGTAGGAGGAGAGTTAGAGTAGTTGGTGAGAGGGTAATCTTCATTCAAGAGGAGGTGGGGAGGGGCTCCCTATGGGGATTGGGTAGTGGGTGGTAATGATGTATACTTATTCATAGACTGGTAATAAAGACTGAGTTCAAGTGACTATAAAAAAAAAAAAAAAAAAAAAAAAAAAAAGAAAGAAAGGAAAGCAAGGCCTCTGCTCATACCTCCATACCTCTACCAATATCAATACATCCAACAGTAGTCACTATCAAGCCTCAGAAGCCTGACACCTTTGATGGTCAAAGAGGAGGACTGTCTACTAATGCCTGGCTTTTCCAATTGGAGCAATATGGAGAACTGACCAATTTGGAAGAAACAACACTAGTCCAATTTGCCACCATATTCCTCTGAGGGAATGCTGCAATCTGGTAGTGAAATCATGTCCAGATTCTCTGGCCAAATCAAGACCTGGGATGAATTCTCTGATGCTATTTAAGGCCAATTCAAACCAGTCAACAGCACCAAGGCCACACAAGACTATCTGGCAAATGTCAAACAACTCAAGTCTGTGCAAGTATACAATACACAATTCCTGTCAATCCTACTAGAATTATCACATATCACTGAAGATAAGAAGGTCAACAAGTACATCCAAGGCCTGAAAGGTCAAACCTGAGTTTGTGTCGAACTAGAAGAACCCAAGGACCTAGATACAGCAATGAAAATTGCTGATAGGTTTGATGTCATCACCTATGGTCACTGCTTTGAACAGAAGAGACTGCCTTTCAACAACAACAACAACTACAGAAGGGAGGAACCCAAAGTCAGAACTGTTGGACCTGCCCCCATGGACTTAGACACCATCGACAAGAGCAAGAAAGGCAAACTTACACCTGAGGAAAAGGAGTGTCTCAAGAAGGCTAGAGCCTGCTTCTTTTGCCATCAGCCTGGTCACATTGCAACCAAATGTCCCAAGAAAACTGCTGAACCAAAGAGGATTCTGGTCCTGTCCAAAGACACCCAAGGTCAACCAGTTGAACAAGAAGTTGTACTCAATTTCATACAAGTCAACCCCAAGGCCTAGATCCCTCAAGAACAGTCAGAAGGAGCCATTGGTTTGGACCTTCAAGCAGTACAATAAGTCACTATTCCTGCACATGAAAGAAGACTCATTCCAACTGGCCTTTCAGTCGAAATTCCCAAGGAACATTATGCAAGAATTGCATCAAGATCTGGTCTCAGTTTCAAGCACTCATTGGATGTTGGTGCTGGAGTCATTGACTCTGACTTCTGAGGCGAAATACAAGTCCTGCTAGTCAACCACAAGAACCAACCATATACTGTCAATGAAGGTGACAGAATTGCACAGCTCATTCTGAAGTGAGCCACTCTACCAGTCATCAAAGAAGTCACTAAGCTGTCTTCAACCAAGCAAGATCAGAAAGGCTTTGGCAGCACTGACAAAGTTGCAAGCATAGCTGAGAACTAAGCCAATTCAATACTCATTTTCAAAGGTCTAGTCAAGGGACAAGAACTAGATGTTCTCATAGACAGTGGAGTTGTTGGGAACTTCATCAACAAGAACCTCATCGACAAACTCAAGATTCTTACCAAACTAGCCAGCAAGAATGGTGAAGTTGTTACTGCAGATGGCACCATCTTACCAATTGCTGCTAAACTTCCCCTCAAGATTCAGAAGTACTAGGAATGTTTAGATTTCAAGGTAGCACCACTAGGAGACTATGACCTGATCCTAGGCAAACCCTGGCTTATATGGCACAACCCTCAGATTGATTGGACCTAGAATGAAGTCACCTTGATTCAGGATGGAGCCAATATTACCATCAAGTCAGACAAGACTCAGATGAGAACCCCAATTGCTACCCTTTCAGCAATTCAGTTTAAGAAGGCTCTCAAGAAAGCTACCTGTGCCTTTGTGGCACTGATCCGATCAAAGAAAGAAAACAAGAAGCTATCAATTAGTGAAAGCATCAAGTTACTACTGAACAAGTACAAGGATGTCTTCCCAGACAAACTACCTGGTCTACCACCTTCAAGAGACCATGACCATGAAATCAAGTTGGTACCCAATGTAGCTATACCTAAGAAGAAAATGTACCACATGTCTCCACTCAAAATTGAAGCAGTTAAGAAGGAACTCAATGAACTCATCAAGCAAGGAGCCATTCAGCCAAGCAAGTCACCCTTTGGCTCTCCAGTCCTATTTGTCAAGAAAAAGGATGATACTCTGTGAATGTGCATAGACTACCAAGCACTCAACAAGATCACAGTCAAGAACCACTACTCACTATCACTCATAGATCAAATCTTTGATGCCCTCAAGAATGCAAAGTACTTCACCAAGATTGATCTCACCTCTGGGTATCACCAAATTCAAATCAAGCCAGAAGATATATCCAAGACTGCCTTCATGATACCCTTTGGACTCTACAAATTTCTAGTCATGGCCTTTGGTCTCACCAATGTACCAGCAACCTTTCAAGATCTCATGCAAACTGTCTTCAAGGACTAGCTCTATATCTTTGTACTTATATACATTGATGATATCCTGATCTTCAGTAGCACTGAAGAAGAACACCTCAAGCATATTGAACAAGTCCTCAAGATCCTCTGTGAGAACAAGCTCTATGCAAAGCTCAAGAAATGTGAATTTTTCAAGGATTAAGTTAAATATCTTGGATACATTGTATCAGCCAAAGGAATTCAAGTAGACCTAAGGAAAATACAAGCCATTGAACAGTGGCCTATATCAGCAAACCTCACCAAGCTCAGGTCCTTCCTTGGTCTGGCTGGATACTACTGTTGATTTGTCAAGAACTTCTCTAGTATTGCAAAATCTTTGACAAATCTCCTGTGAAAGGAACCCAACTCTGACCTCTATGTCCCCTACATCTGGGATACTTTCTGTCAACAAGCTTTTCAAGAACTCAAGAACTGCCTGACCCATACACCTGTCCTGAGAAACATAGACCCAAACTTGAAGTTCACAGTCACTACAGATGCATCTTTGCCATTGGTGCAGTCATTTCCCAAAATGATGGTCAAGGACACTGACCTATTGCCTTTGAGTCAAGAAAATTGTCCCCAGCGGAACAAAAGCAGGCTACCCATGAAAAGGAACTCTTGGCAATCATACATGTCCTCAAGATCTGGTGACACTATCTAGAAGGAGTTGAGTTTGATGTGATCACCAATCACAGGTCCCTTCAGTACATCAACACTCAACCAATTCTTTCTCACCAATAAGCCAAGTGGAGCTAACTACTTCAGACCTTCACCCCAAACATCATCTACAAGTCTGGCAAAACTCTAGTTGTACCAGATGTACTTTCAAGAAGACCTGACCTTGCCACAATTTTACAAGTCACCATGGCACCTGAATTCCTCAATCAGATCAAGAAGGCTTACAAATAAGACTCTCTGGTTCTACAAAGGAATACAAAGGAATTCAAGGAAAAGTACACCATCAAGGACAACCTCATGTACTATTAAGATAAAGTATATATTCCTGCCAACCCTGAACTATGGTACAAGATTCTTCATGAACATTATGACTCCCCACTAGCTGATCATCTTGGAACTGAGAAGACCATCAAGAATATTCAATGAGACTACTACTGGCCAAATATGCTCAATGAAATCAAGGAGTATGTCCAAAGCTACAATCTTTACTAAAGAAACAAGTCAAGCAATCAAGTACCTGCCAGTCTTCTACAACTCTTGTTAATTCCAACCAAGAAGTTTGAATAAGTCATAATGGACTTCATTGTGCAACTCCCACAAACCAAAACAGGCTATGATGCTATTGTTGTGTTTGTGGACCGTCTCACCAAGATTACAATTGCCAAGCCAACCACAACCAATGCCACTGCCCCAGAAATTGCAAGAATCTTCTTCAAGACTGTCTTCCACCATTATGGACTTCCCTAAGTAATTATCAGTGACCATGATCCCAAGTTCACAAGTCACTTCTGGCAAGCACTCTTCAAGACCCTTGGAACCCAAATTACTATGTCCACTGCCTTCCATCCTCAAACTGATAGACAGATAGAGCAAATGAACAGTACACTTAAACAAATGCTCAGAAACTATGTGTCTTATGAGCAAGATGATTGGGACCACTATCTGACCTATGCTGAGTTCACCTACAACAATGCTAACCAATCATCAACTGGCCTTTCCCCATTTTAGTTACTTCATGGTCAAAACCCTGAGACCCCTGCAAGCCTAGTCTCATTCTAGCAATCCAGTCACACAAAAGTCCCCACAGCCCAGAACCTTATCGACAAAATGGATTCCCTTCTCAAGATCACCACTATGAATCTGTAAAAGGCTCAGCAATATCAAGCTAAGTATGCAGATAAGAAGTGGCAAGATGTCATATACAATATTGGTGATATGGTTCTACTCAAAGCCGATAACATTAAGGCTTAATCTCAAGTCAACCACCAGTCAGCCAAATTCCAGCCCAAGTACCTTGGACTCTTTGAGATTACTGAGCAAGTCTCTACCTGGTCTTACTGCCTCAACTTGCCAATAACCATGCATATATACCCAGTATTCCATGTATCACAACTTAAGGCCTAGAACCAGTCACCTCCATATCCTGGCCGAATTCCAACACCATCAGCACCAGTCATAGTTGAAGACTACATTGAGTATGAAGTTGAGAAAATCTTAGACAAGCAAGTCCCATACTGTCACACAGAATACCTAGTTAAGTGGATGGGTTACTCTGAATATGATACTATCTGGGAACCTGCTACCAATCTCAAGAACTCCTAAGATCTCATCCAAGAGTTCAAGCAAAAAGGAACTCATTGACTACCCGTGAGGTTCTCTCCTTGGATAGTAGATGACCTACTGTGCTGATCAGGTACATTATGCATTGGGGCTCTCTAAGGGATACAGCATCAGAAATAAGAGATATAGGAAAACCCTATAAATTCTGCAACCAATGAGGTTTGAACCAGTTCTCATCTGATCAAGATAATACTTTGGCCCTTGCCTTATACAAGGATGGCCAATCCTTGCCAATGAGTTGATACATTTAATTTGAAGTTTCTTTTAGTCTTATTGTTTATTATATGTAACCATAAGAATTCAATGAGGATGTTGATTCTTAAGGAGGGGGAGATGTAATATTTTAACATAGTTTATTTCTTTTCTTTGTCTTTCTTCAATATTCTATGACCTTCCAGTACTTTCCAAATGCTTAGAAATCCCTTCTTGGTGCTGAGCATCCTCTAGTACTTATTTAGCTAGTCACTGAATATCCTGGAAACTTGTAGAACTTTATTTGTCATCATTTGTCATCTTTGCTAAGAACTTTCCTCTTGGCATTTTCCTTTGATTTCTCAGATTCTTCCAGATCCTTCTTTCAGATCTTATATAAATATCCCCTTTGTTCTCATAAATAAAGTCTCAGAATATTTTCTTCCAGAAATCCTTTGAACCCTTAAGTATCTCTTCAAGCTACTTAGAACCACCAGAACTAGTTGTTTTCTCATTTAGAAACTAGAACTGTTACAAGTCTTCTTGAAACCCACCTCATCTAGCTCTGCCTCTGAGCACTTTGTACTCTTTCAGCCTCTTCTCAGAAATATTGAGCATTAGACTTTAACCTATACTACTGATCTCTAATAGCAAGGCCTACTGCTCTTTTAGTAAGAACTCTGAATTAAATGTCTACAATCCAAATATCTTACAAAGAGGGCTCACTCAACAAGGATGAATTCAGGTACTAATGTCTAGGCCCCTCCTCTCTCTTACCAAATCTTCTATATCCCAGAAGATCTCAATGATCTGATCATAGATACTATTCAGCCTTCAATAATTTCCAAGCATTACCCCCCCAGTACTCAGTAGTTAGGACTCAATCAATCCTAAAACTAAGTCCATCAACTCAGTATATATAAATCCTGCAATCTCTCTTCTCTTGTCAGACAGTATTCATCAGAGAGCTAAGTCTTTCAATCTCCTCTCAACACTCCATTCCCCTACTCCTTCCAGATAGCCCTCTCTCACTATCTATTTAGTCTAACTTACTATCATAAACTATATTAAAATCTCCATCCAGGTAGTCAATCTCTACCTCTACCAGTATACCCAAAGCTTATAGTCTATATATCTACTCCAAGTAAGCTCTTCTTTCTGCCAGACAATAGTAAGATCTGATAACCACTGAGCCCCACCTGGGCCTCTTCCATATCCCCCACACCACTCTGCCCCCCCAGTGTCCAATGTCCCCCATATTCTTCTTTTCTTTCTAAACTAGAATATCCACTCTGCCCTACTATACAGCTATCCCCCCCCTCCCCCCCCTCCCATTTCTTCATCCATTTCAGCATATCTATATTCTTATTACCTTCTACATTCTGTAGCAGAAACAGATTAGTATCCAGTCTCTACAGCTAAGTAAAAATATTCTGACATCACTCAACTCTCTGTAACATATTGATATTTAAAGAAAAGATCCTACTTGTACTGTTTATAGAGAATAATATATATAAGAATATCCTGCTTTACAATTCCATACTCACCATATTACTAGCTACATCTAAGTTTCTCTCAGTCTCAAGTTTATTTACTTCTCCCTGCTAAGTATCCAGAGCTGTCAATACCTCTAGACAGTCCTCCCCATCCTATACCTCTATAGATAATCTGTATTCTTTATATACTATCTGCTATTTTACCAAATCCTCTCTCAAACCTCACAGATAAGCTACTCACTTATTCACAATCTCTATAAGTACAGCTTTCCTACTCTCATAAATCTCATACGCTTCCTCCTCCAGCAGAGCTATAATTAACTCATCACTCAGCTTAAACATTATTTCCTTTTCACACAGAATATCTCTTCAGTATACCTCACTGACAATACAGAAATCAACTACCCCAACTCATTAACTATGATATTCATCAGTGCCTTCTATAACTATTTCTCACCTCTAACCACCTCCTCTCTAAGTCCAACTCCTATCTACTTACTTACTTCCTGGCCTCCCTTTTCATCTATATACTGACTCATTCTAGTTCTCCTTCAGTATATCCTATAACTCATCCCCCCTCCTCTCCGACCAAAGAGACTGTATACTGAACCTAAGCCCCCTCTACTATTACTACATCTTTAGCTACTACACCCACTCCTCCCTCCAGGCCCTCCTCTCATACTATCATTAACTTCTCAGCCTAAATACTAACTCTTGAATCAGCTATCTCAGTATTCTTCACCTCTTTCAATCTCCCCTCTAGTTCTACCAATAGATTCTGCTATAGCTGCCTTATCTTAGCCCTCTCTCAAGCAGTTTAATTCAAATATACCTTTTTGCCATTGATAATCTCCACCACTATCTTAGCCTCAAACTCTTTCTATATCTGCTATCTTCTCTCTACTAGTTCTACCAGATCCTTCAGTATTTCTAACAAGTCCTTCTCCTCCTCTGGTGTCCTCTTCACTCTCAATATCTTACATTCTACTAGTTCTTACTTCAGTATCACTAATCAGTTTCTTCTCTTCTCTATGTTCTTCTTCTCAGCTAGCCTCACTCAGATATCCATATTATTTATCCTAAACTCTATACCTTCTCAGACCCAGAATCCAATATCTACTATATCTCTATACTCCTTAATAGTATTAATAATTAGCCTTCTGTCCTCTTCCCTCTTTATGATAGGCACATTCACCACTACTAGCTAAACTATTCAGAGGTTTTAGTATAGGTATTACTATCAGAATTACCACTCCTCCAACTATCACTCCTTTCTCTAGTACTTCTAGTATCAAATTCTCCTTCTCAAAGTTCACCTCAACCTCCTTAAGTCTCTCTAGAAACTTTACTAAGATTGCTTCTTTTATCTCCTAGACCAGTAGCTTTAGAGCCTTTTCTACTATAACTGCTAAGCCTCAGAAGTACAAAGTGACCACAAATTTTAATACTAATTTCTTGAATAATAGTACCATCACCAGACCCATTACACTATTAGCTAAGTCCCCAGAACTCATATCACCCCTCTGTCCAGACTCTCTATCAACTATTATATCTGGATTTTTTTTTCAGATTAGTAGTCACTCTCCTATTAGCAGTCTTCTATTTTCTCTCTATAACTACTCTCCCAGCCCTACCACTACTATATACTATCAAGAGCTATCTCCCCAGGCCCTGCAGTCTAAGTCTTTCTCTTTTCTCTCTATAGTCATCTATTTAGATCCACTGACTGACCCTCAGCCTGTAAAGCTTACTCTTCTAGTCTTCTATCCTCTAATATCTAGTCTTTTACTACTGTCAACCCCTTATCTACCTAAATGAGAGCTCAACAGACCTCTCTCCAGACTATAGCTCCTCCATATATACTGTCAATTATATATACTAAGACTCTATACTCAGCCTACTTCTCAGAAATCTAAATTGATATTATATTCTTAATACTTTTTATCAAAAAACTATACAAAATATAGTAATATATATTTATATAATATGAAATATATCCAGAAGAGATGGTTTATAAGATCTCTATAAACTCTAAGAGTATTCAAAAGACAGTCTTTTTTGTTCTGAGAAAACTATTTGAATATCTTCAAATACTCTTTAAACTCTATAATTAGTACTCTAAATAAGTTGATTCAGATCAGATTCAAATCAGATTTAAGTTGATCTGGATAAACTCAGATAGAAAATGAGCTGATCTAGATTAATTCAAATTGAATATTATTTTTATTTTCAAAATTAGATAATTAAATATTTATATCAATAACTTGATATATAATTATCTAATTTTAATAATCATAGTATCATTTGAAAGCTCTTAATAAGACTATTCTAATAATATCAAGAATATTAAAATCAGATTATATATTGTCAAGATATTAAGAAAAATAGAATAATTCTCAAAATTTGTAAGTCAGATATTTTCCTTAATAACTTGAGCAATGTATAATCCAATTTCAATCTTCTTGATATCATTAGGAAAGCCTTATTAAAGGCTTTAGAATGACATTATAATCATTAAAATTAGATAATTATATATCAATTTATTGATATAAATATTTAATTGTCTAATTTTGGAAATCAAAATAATATTCAATTCAAATTAATTTAGATTAGCTTATTTTCCATCTAAGTTGATCTGGATGGGATTCAATCTGAATTATCTGAATCTAATCTGAATTGAATTGACTTATTTAGAGCACTATCTATAATACATATATCTCCAATTATTCAAAAATTGTTAAATTCAGTCTATACTTTATTAATTTACTACTGTTTACTTATTTATATAAATAATATTCAGCAAATTTCAAAGAATACTTGCAATATTTAGAGAAATTTTTTTAACTTATCTAAAAGAACCATCTGAGACTCAATGTTAAGAAATACTACTTTGGAAAGCAAAAACTTGAATTTTTTAGATTTATAATTTCTAAAGAAAGAATTATATAGACTTAAGAAAAACTGAGAAGATTAACAATTGGTCAATATCCAAGACTTTAAAGAAAGTACTATTCTTTCTGATACTAGTATTCTACTATAGAAGATTTATTAGAAATTTTATCAAAACTACTATATTAATCTGAATCTTACTCAAGAAAGAAGTACTATATAATAGAAAAAACTCTAAGAGCTAGTTTTTAAGAAACTCAAATATTATATAACTATAGCACCAGTTCTTATATGACCCAACTTATAGAGCTATTCATCTTGTATATAGATATCTCTAAAGATGGTCTTAGAGTAGTTCTAGCTCAAAAAGAATCTGATCACCAGTACTGTATAATAGCTTATACAAGCTAAGCTATTAATAAGCAATAAGTCAACTATAGTAGCACTAAGTTGAAATATCTTGTAGTTATAATAGATAGTTACTCAGTTTAAGTATTATCTCATTAGAAAGATATTTATTCTAATAACTAACCATACTATCCTCAAATAGCTATTTTACTATAAGAAATCTATTAGAATTCTCATCCACTAAATCTTATTACAAAATTACCATTTTTCATAAAGTAGAAAAAACTCACAATAATGAGACTCCTCTTCTAGTAGAAGTCTTGTTCTCCTCTCTTAGTCTTGATGAGTTCAATGGCTTCAGTGATCTTGGGCTTCTTGATTTCATAGATCAGTATCTGGCCAATTCTGTCATACTTCTTAACTTTGAATAGGGTGGTGAGGTTGTGATTTCTGACTATGAGGAAGATCTTGCTAGTGTAATCAGAGTCAATTACTCTTCCTTCAACTGAGATTTTGCTTTTGGCCAGACTGCTCCTGGTCTTGATAAATCCAGTATAGTTCTCTGACAACTTGACTCCAATTTCAGTGCCAAGTGGAATAGTGGTCTGTGGCTTGAGAGTAGTATCTTGAATGCTAGCAAGGTCTATTCCTATGGCTCCTTCAGCCTTGTATTCTGGGATCTTGGCTTCAGGGTGAAACTTCTTAACCTTGAGGGTGATATCTAGTTCTTATTCCTCCTCATCATCACTGTTAGCTTGCAGCTCTGAGGGCTGGTCATCTTCTTCAGCTTTTCTTTTTGCTTCAGCAGCTTCTTGCTCATACTTCTGTTGGTGGATTTTTCTGACTTCACTGATACAGGATCAGCAGTCATTCAGGTGTTCAGAGCAGTACATCCTAGTACTATGGGGGCACTTTCTTGAGGGGTATAGCCATCAATGATCTTGTTGTATCACTGCTCATCTATGAGCTTGGGTGTCTTGTTCTTATTTTTATTCTTATTCACCAAGTATATGAAGACTTCTGTGTCCTCTTCATCTCCTTCCTCCATGTCTGGTAGAACTCCTTTATAGACATTGATAGAGACTTGTACCTTTCTTTCTCTATAGTTAATCTGTATCTTCTGAGCATTGAGGTCAATGATGGCCTTGGTCTTGGAAAGTCATTGATTGCCAATGAGGATGTCATAGTTGGTGGCACTTATAATAATTATATCTACTGGAATGGTAGCTCCTGGAGACTTCTTAGATTTTTCCAAGGAGGGTAGCTCATATACCATCTGCTGTGACATAGACCATCTTGGTGAACTCTTCAATATCCCAACCTAGGTGGTCAATTGCCTTCTTGCTCATGAGGCATCCTCCAGCACCAGTATCAATAATGGCATCAAAGATATAATCTTTGATCTGACATGGGGTATAGGCTGATGTTTTACACTGGTCTTCAGATTCTTCACCTGAGTCTTTTTGATCATCTTCTTGTATATTGTGAGCTTCTATGATCTTGTATTCTTGGTTCTTGACAGTAGTTGCAAGTCTTACTCTCAACTACTGTCTGAAGGCAGAGACTTCAGCTAGTTGTCCAAAAGTAGCATTGACCTTCTGTTCCTTGAGGTCCTTGTAAATATCATACTGGTGGATCTTGATCTTATACAGCTTCTGTTTCTTCTTGCTTTCACTTTCTCCTGAGACTGGAGTAGTGCCTTCAATTATTTAGTGGACAGCTCCATATCTTGATCAATCTCCTCAGGTTGGGTCTTGCTTTAAATAGTGATAGCTGGGATCTTCTTTGGTCTTCCAACTGACTTACTGTTGCTCTTCTTGTCATAGAGCTTGAACTGGGTTCTGGTACCTTCAGTAATAGGATAGAATTCAGGCTCTTCATAGTATTCTTCATCATCAGTGTCACCAATCTCCTTGATAACTACTGCATTGGTTTGTTCTCTGGTTCTAGTAGAATTACTTGATTGGACTTTGCATCTTGTTTTGGTCATACAACTCTTTGTATAGTGGCCTTCTTCTCTACATCTGAAGTATATGATATTGCATTCTTCTGTAGTAGCTACAAATCTCTGTACTAGTCTCCTGTTGGCACTTCAGACTTCTCTAACAATATCACCAAGGTGTGTAGTTATCTTGGCAAACTACTTGGTGAGTTCCTCTACTGGGTCAGCTTTGGCTGTCTTGGGGGTAGGTGGGAATGGTTGTCTATTTATAACTATGGTGGGTATGATACTAGTTAGCTTTGATGGCTCATTTTGATGCTAGTTATTTTCTCTATTGAGTGTTTGGCAGAGTGTCTGGCAGTCCAATATCTTTGTACAAAGACTACTTTCTGATCAAGGGTCAGTATAGCTGGGGTAGACTGGATTATTAGGGCAATTTCAGGATGAACTCCTTTGAGGAAGATTGAATCTGCTATTTGTTCCTTGAGGCAGTCATCATAGCCAGTCAAGACAATCTGGTGACAGATTCAGGTATAGAATGAGTTGGAATCTTCACTGAGTCTCTGGCAGATAGTGTTAAGTTGATCCTTGAGAGCTTGCTTGATCTCTTTAGTATAATATGTAGTTCTGAGGAAGGTCTTTATGTTGGCAAGTCTGGCTGCACCAGTATCAGCAATGGTGGCTGCATTGAACTTATCTCTGGCAGGTCCTCTGAGTCTGACTAGTAGAAGGGCCAATTGTACATCCATGTTGAGGGCTCATATAGCAGTAAATTTTTCAAAGTCTTCAATAAAGGTCAGGATTAACTCTTCAGTAGTATATCTATAGAATGTGGGGGAATATATTTCTATCTTATCTTGAATTCTTATAGAAGTGACTCTTGTAGTCAGAGTAGTTATTGTAGTGATTATTTATTTTTCAGCTTGAAAGTGAGGGATTTATCTTGAATCACCAGCCAATGGGCACCAAGTTGTCATGTAGTAGTTACTGAGTTCTTCAAATATGTCAGATTCTCTTCAAGGTATATCTCTTAGACTAACTCAAGTTTGTTTTAAGCAAGTTCTTATTGAAGTGCCTTTCCAAGGTCTTATAGTTCTCAAACTTCTTATCTTTAAACTGTCTTGTTATCTCTTAGCTTGCTTGTGGTAAGTGAACTGGAACTGACTTTATTTTGATAGAAATAAGAGAGATATTTATACAAAATATAATTCAATAGTTGCTAAGATATAAAGCTAAATATAAATTCCAATAACCAAATAAAATACTGGAACACAGAAAACTACAGTTGTTGGTACAGATTTCAGTATTGGTACAGATGGTTATATAAGTTCAGAGTGCTGGTAGAATTTTGGTAGTACAGAAAAAGGATGCTGGAAGAATTCTGAGTCACATAAGATCAGAATACTAGTGGAAGGATTAACTGTTATACAGGAAAAGGATTCTGGCAGAATTTTGTATTATCAAGAACTTTAAAGTGGAATGTTCAGGATCATGGGGACTTCATCCTCATCATTGCTGAAGGAGATGAGATCTGCAAACATTTTGTCTATCTCATTGTATAGGTCATGTATTTTGCATATTTTGTGTGGGATAACATCATCATGTTCAGTAGTGAGAGCTCTCCAATCTATGACATTCTCTTCTACAAAATAAAGAACAAATGTGGGGTCTTGGGGAGGTCTAACCTGGATGCTGAAGCCTTGGAATACTGAGATCAATCCTTGTAGAAACTGATCTGGGTTATCCTGGAGGATGGGATATCAGAACTCTTCTATCTCATCACTATTGAGGGTGATAGTGGACTGGAATTCTGTAGCTACCATGGCTTCTAATGCATTGATATGACAGGCTGACAGATCTCTAAAGTCTGAGACTCTGATATACTCCAAGTTGGGGATCAACTATAGTGCATACCTGAAGATCTGATGAATCTTCTTAGCTGTCCTTATTTCATATATATCTATGGGAGTGGTATCTTATAGCTCTTGAGGGCTGGCTTGAGGGAATTCCCAGTAGAGGAGGTTTCCTATTTTATATTCTTGCCACATCTAGAGGCATTCAGTAGCAATGGTGATTCTTGTTTCCATCTTGCAGTAGTAGAGAATATAATGATAAAGGTTACCAGTATCTAGGTTAACACTAGGAGTCCTTGTGGTATGGGTTCTTATGGCTCTTTAGATGTCTTAGAACATCCTTTCCTGGACTGAGGGGCCTTAGTGGTTCTTTGATCTTGAGGTTTGGCAAGTAGCAGATATTTTGTTTATAATAAGTCTTTGAGAGTTGGTCATCATTGCTTATCTTATAGCCTGAGTGAGTTATACTATATGATCTTCTTGTGCTCTGATCTGGTGGCTTATAAGGAAAGACTATCTCTTATGCTAATATCATTATTCTGAGATCACTGTTACAGTATATATCAAGAAGTCTTTCAATTGTTCTTTCACTTAGTAGTATTTACTAAGATTGAGAAAGTACTGTTTCTTTGTAGCTAAATAAAGATATTGCCCTTCTTCAGTTACTGTAGTTATAAGAGACTTGTTCTTACTATATACAGACTAAATCTCTTGTGATTTAGATTAAAAGAGTTCTTTTTTTAGATTTATATTGTAATATACCTGACTCAATAGAGGTAAATTATAAAGTTGGGGGTTGATGTAGTTTGGCTTAGACCTCTAGTTACTTTGTTCAAAAGTAATAAAATGTTCTAAGATTCCTGAGGTCCTTGTTGGTGTTAAGTGGTATAATAGTCAAAGCTGGATGTCCGCAAGCAATTTCCTTATTGGGATGATTCTCTGGGTATAGTGGCAATTTGTGTGTAAATAAGTTTCCTTTCTGGGTCAACTGGGAATTGATAGAATTTTGTATATAGCATGAGCAGTTCTCTTCTTGAGTAATGGCAATCTCTAAAGTATGCAATTTCTAGATAACAATCTTATATAGCATAATGGGTTCCTTATGTGTGACAGTCTAGCAATTTGGCAGTTTCCTTATGTGATTTCTGCATAGCAATCTTATGTAGTGCAATGATCTTCAAAAGTATGTAATTTGGTAGATAACTTGATTTTGGTGTGGATTCTTCAAAAGTGGTGGGCTTCTTGAATGTTGCAGATTCTTCTCACTAGGAATGATACTGGCAGTAGATAACTCAATAACTCAAGCTCACTGAGAACAAATGAATAATTTGAATAACTCAGATGTTGCAGACTTTTCCTGAGTTAGTGGGGTTCTGGGAATAATAACTCAGGTGGTGCAGATTCTTCCTAAATTGGCAGCTTCAACTGGGAATGCAGATAACTTAAAAATGACAGATGACACAGATTCTCCTGAATTGGCAGACTTCTTGAAAACAGTGGCTTCAACTGGAGATTAACTTAAATGGCACAGATTCTTCCTGAATTGGTGGCTTCAACTTGGAAAGGGTCTCTTGACAAAGTTATGTTAAAGACTGACTTTATTTGTATGATAGATTACTGCAAAGTTACATCAGAAACTGGCTTAAGCAAGATAACTTTCTCTTAGGCAGAAATCTTCAGGCTTATCTGGCAAGTAAATTAATAGTGCAGCTTATTCCTTAAGCAGTGGGTCTTTAGGCTTAGTCTGGCAAGTATATCAATAATTCCAAAGGCAGTAAAGTTCTTCACTTGAACTTGGTGACAAAATCTTCAAGCTTTGTATTGAAAAGTAGACTAGAGTAGAAAGGGGGCCAATACTCAATCTTTAGAGGCTTCTTTAGTATTTGTATTTCAGACTCATTCTTTGTATCAGAAAGTGGACTGAAGTGGGGAAATAAGCTCACAATCTCCTAGCAGTGGCTATAGAGTTCCTCTCAAAGTATAGTAGGCAGACTTATCTTTTGCTTCAATTTTGGACTCATTCTTTGTATCAGAAAGTGGAGCTCAATCTTTAGAGGCTTCTTTGGTTTGCTTCAACTTTTCAGACTTATTCTTTATATTGGAAAGTGGACCAGAGTGGGGAAAAGAGACCAATGCTCAATCTTTAGAGGCTTCTTTGGTTTGCTTCAACTTTTCAGACTCATTCTTTGTACTGGAAAGTGGACCAGAGTGGGGAAATAAGCTCACAATCTCCTAGTAGTGCTGTAGAGTTCCTCTTGAAGTGTGGTAGGCAGACTTGTCTTTTGCTTCAATTTCAAACTCATTCTTTGTATTGGAAAGTGGACCAGAGTAGAGAAAAGAGACCAATGCTCAATCATTAGGAGCTTCTTTGGTTTGTACTTCAATTCAGACTTTTTGAATTGAGGTTTATTCACTCTTGTCTCTGGGGTAATTTATACAGTTGTGTAACTATGGCAAGTGTTTCTTAAGAGTACAGTATACCTTGAGGGTATAGTGTATCTTGAGGGTATAGTGTACCTTGAGGATATAGGTAAATATACTGTTTCTGATATCTCTGGCTAAATATACAAGTTAGTGCAGTAAAGCAGTCTTGGTTGCTTAGTGTACTAGATATAGTATGTAGCTAATTTATAATTTCAGCAGTATAATTCTATTGCTCATCACAATATATTAGTTCCTAGTTCTGATAGAAGTTAGCTAAACTTCTAGAGTTTAGTCAGAAATACTAAAGTTTATTATTAAGAAACTCAAAGAAGTATATGTAGAGAGAGATTTGTACTTAACTAAGAGCTAATTTATTTTAAATATAATTGCTGAGATATTTATATATATTGGCTAAGTAATATTTCATAACTAATTTGATATATAACTGCTTTACTTATTCATTTACAAAACAAATGACCTTTGTGTTCAGGATAATTACTTTTGAATTTATGATAGAGCAAATGCTTTTGATAATATATTGGTTAAGTAATATAGTTACTACAGCACTAGTATAGGCTCTAGTATTTAGGAGTTTTAATATCTCATTTTTTATATTTGTCTCATTTATCTTATTTGTCTTTTCATATTTTGTATATTACTCATTAATGATATTATTACTAGGTCACATAATTACTATTTATAGTATATTATGTATAATTCTTATTATATTTCTCTCTTCTTAAAAATTAATATCTATATTAATATCTGTTTATCTATCTTGAAGTAAAGGATCAGAGAAATAATATCACTCTCACTCTTCTTATCAGCATTTCTCTGATCAGTATATAGATTAGTAAGGGTATTAATATCAAGGACAGAGAAATTAATAAGATCTATAAATAGTTCTTGCTAGTCTGAGATTATTTAGAGTAAGGTTGGAAATTGCTATCTGATATAGTTAGTACTATTTATATAGAGGACTTGATCTTTATTTCTTAGAATGTTTATTCATATGAGTGGTTCTTTAAATAGATCAGAGAGGTCTTGAATCTATTAGTCAGAGTTGTTATTCAGTATAGAGCTCTAATGGAAGTTATAGTTCTTAGTTTTGAGAGAGATTCAGAAGTAGGCCTTAGCTACTATCTTTACTTTCAGTTTGTCTACTTCAGGATAGAAAAGGTTTCAGATATCTGAGGTTTATATGAAGTTGAGATTAAAGATTACATAAAGGGTATGCTGGAAGATTTGATAGATCTTCTTAGTGAGTCTCTATTTATATCTATCTAGGTTAATCTAGGTGACAATTTGATCCATAGTGAGGCTATAACAGTATTAACAGATATAGTGACCAATTTTATACTTATGTCAGATCTCCAAGTAGCTGGTAGATTAGTAGGCTCTTTTAATAAGTTCCTGGAAGTTGAGGACAAAGTATTTTAGGTCCTGGCTGATGAAATTAAGAGCCTAAGAGCAGAAGTTCCTTTTTTATATTATAACTATAATATGGCCAAAAATGTAGTCTATAGGACTTGAGAGAGACTGGTCTCAGTAGTATATCTGGTAATTATTAGAGTGTTGAAAAGATATATATCTTTATAATTTTCTGAAATAAGAATAATATTCAATACTCTATCTTTTGCCTGATATTTATATCTTCTCACAGCTATTACTTTATACTAATTATGATTGCTTTCTGCTTCAATATATTCCTGGTGACTGTTTTCTTATTTTGTTATAAGATAAATAATTTGCTAGTATGTATAAGCTGGGTATATACTAATTATGTAAAAGTTAATATAGTAATACTAGGTTAAAAATATCTTATTTCTGACTTTATATAGAGAGTTGGTCACTCTGTTAAGGACTGAGAGTTCAAACCTACTTTATGACTTCTGTGATTACTAATAAGTACTATATATAGCTAGTATAGATACTATATATTGCTTTGGCTTTATATAGTCCTCTGTAGTTATTAGAGATCTAGAGAAGTTCTTCAATAGAATAATCTTTATTTCCTTCAGTGCTGGTTACATATAAATAGCTAGATATTGCCAGATACTGATAAAATTTCTCAAATTTATTGAGTAAGATTTGGTTACCTTGTTTAGGATGAGGGCCTTAGTATCAATCTGACTAGTTGAGAGGAGGTTCAAACCCTACTAGTAGCTCTTCTTTGGAGGAGTTTAGTATTGTATTCTTAATAGATCCTCTGATAGAACACTCTCTGATCAGGGGTCATTGCTATTAATAATTCAAGAGTAATATCTTATAGATAGTCAACATATTTCTCTTTTACTCACTATAGTATTTAATTATTCTTTTTAAGTTATTTTATATATTACTTCTTATCAGTATTTATTATTAATATATTCTGAATAATTATAAGTCTATTTTTCACTCAATCTTTCTTCTTTATCTTAGTTAATTTAAGAGTTAGAGTTGTTTTATTAGGGAGTGAGAGTATCTATATACTTCTATAGTACTTTTTATATATTTTTTAGAGTTCTTCTCTTTTCCAGATTACATAATAAGTGGGATAGATCTTCTACTTAATTAGGAAAATCTACTTGACTGTTTTGACATATTAGTAGACTTTGTAATCTAAGATTTCATCAATCTCAAATTTCTCATAATTATTGATTCTAACAGTGGGTAGTAATAGTACTATATACTCTAGAAAAGGATTCTCATAAAAATCCATCAGTTGACTGATATAAAATACTGAATTTATATAGATGTTGTAAGGAAGCTTTAATTTATAGTTGACTTTACTAAATTTTTTCAGAATTTAGTATAGTTTAATTTTTCTAACTCAAAGGTTTCTTGATAGTTACTATATCAGAGTATCTGGGTATTAGTGCTCCCAAATAAATCAAATCAATTTGAATTCAAATTAAATTGAGAGTTTGATTTGAACTCTATTTTTAGAAATATAATAACTCATCTAAATTTAACAATCTTTAGCTTATTAGATTTTTCTTATATGTATAGAGAAATCTAACAAACTAAATTATATTAAATTTGGACATATTTTTGTCAAGTTATTACATTTCAAAAAATAGAGTTTGAATCAAATCTTGAATTAAATTAGATCTTTGATTTGTTGGAAGTACTACTAAGTATAAGTAATCTGTTCTAAGTATGATCTAGTTACTGATATTATAAGAGGCTTCTCTTTGCTTCTAGTTGATATATATAGTCTGATAGTCTTATACTTCTATGAGAGTATCTCAGACTATTTATATAAGATCAGAAATAGTCTCAGCCAAATCTTAAGCTATTGAAACTATTGATTTTGTAGTTATACTTAGTATTCTCAGATGTTGACTATAATTTAGAAAGAATAGAGTCTTCTTTGTTGAGATCTATTGGTTATTATTGTAGACAAATTCTATATAGACTTATCTTAGTTATTCTGTTTATAGTAGTAAAAGATACTGAGTATTTGTTTAAGTAATCTATTGGTGCACTCAGTCTAAGCATCTGTCTGAGAGTAGTAGGCTATAGAGAATTTTAGCTTCATCCTATTAAGGGTAAAGAATATCTTCAAAAGTTACTGGTGAGCTTGATATCTTGATTTGATATAATAATACTTGGTATACTATATAGTCTAAATACTTAGTTCAAAAAGATCTTAGATACTTTGAGTACTATTGTAGTAGTCTTAATGAGTGCAAAGTGGGCTTACTTACTAAGATGATTCATAAATATCACAATGGTATTCTATCATACCTGGGTCTTCGATAGCTAGATAATAAGATCTATGAAAATCTAATCTCAGTTGTAAGAGGAGATTAGTAGTGGTTATAGAAGTCTGGCTAATAGTTTATTACTACTTTTAAATCTTTAGCATATATTATATAATTCGATAAAAGTCTTAATATTCTTATTTATCTTTAGCTAGTAAAATTCTCTAGAGATAAGATTGTAGGGTTTCTCAAATTTAAAGTAACTTACTGTAGGAGTGTTATGAAATTCCTATATGATCTTAAGATAGAGAGTATCATCTCTGAGTACTACTATTTTTTTTTAGTCTTAGTAGATAAGTCTATTCTAGTAGATAAATCTCTTGGCCATTCTCTTTATTAGTTTGAGTATTTTTTTTTTATTTTATTTTTTTTATAGTTACTTAGACTTACTTTATTAACTAGTTTATAATAAACACACAGTCTTCATACTATACTGATAGCCCCAATCCATCTCATCTCATCTTATCCTATCTCAGCATACTCTCTCTTCCTGATCTCTATCCTTTTAAATATAACTATACTATTAACTATAGTGATCTGTCTATAACTCTTCTTATAAACTTTTTCTATTAGGTACTAATATTGATCTCTCTAAGGACTCCACCCCTTCCACCAACTCAACAGAATATCTACCATCAGTCTCTCTCACCTTGTCACCTTTTCTCCTAAGATCAGTTATCTCCCATTCTCAAATATATATAGTCAGTATCTAGTCAATCTCACTCATATTACTAATACCTACTCAATAGTGAGCTACTTATCTTCAATACATTCTACCAACCTTTTCTTTAAATCTCTCTATCTATATCTTACTCTATCAATATATCATCTCATCTCTAGATAGCTCCCAACTTTCTCTCAGAAATCACTAAGTATCTTACACTCTCCTAGCTAATATTCAGACATCTGTATAATCCTCTCCTTCTGCTCTATATTGAAGCAGTTCTTATCCTTGAAACTTCTACCTACTATTAAATGTCTAGATCAAAAGTTTAATATAATATTCATCCTTATTGAAATGTTGAAATATCTTAGTTATAGCAACTCAATATGTAGTAGTATAGCCTGACTATGTCATCACTATAAATATCATCAATACTCAAATACTAGAATTAGATATTGTAGAGTTTGAAGAAGGTTATAAATATAGTCTTAGGGATATCTTCTGACTTGATTCAGATTTAGTAATCTGACATAAGGTCCAGCTTGGTGAAGTACTTAGTATTTTTGAGAGCATTAAAAATTTGATCAATCAAGAGTAGCAGATATTAGCTCTTAACTATAAGCTTGTTGAGTACTCAGTAGTCTATACATATTTATAAAGTACTATCATTCTTCTTGATGAATAAGACTGATGAGCTATAAAGAGATTTGCTTTGTTGAATAGCTTCTCATACAAGTAACTCTTCTAGTTTCTTCTTAACTATTTCAATATTGAGAGGTAATATGTGATATATATATTTCTTAAATAGTACAGCTCCTAGGATTAGTTCAATTTTATGAATAACTTCTCATACAGATAGTAGACTAGGTAGTTTATCTGGAAAGATATTCTTGAATTATTCAAGTAATAACTTGATGCTTTTATTGATTGATAGCTTCTTGTCTTACTTCTTGGAGTAAAATATTACAATAAAGATATATACTATCTTCTTGAGTACTTTCTTATACTGTATTGCTGATAGTATTATGATCTGGGTTTTATTTGTAAATTTGTCTTTCTTGATAGTGATATTGACTCCTTCTTGAAGTAGGATAACTTCATTCTTATACCAATTAATATTTGAATTGTTTTTGGTAAGCTAGGATTTTCCTAAGATTAAATTATAATCTCCTAGTAGTGTAATCTCAAAGTCTACTCATTCCTAATATTTCTGGATCTTAATGGATAGTTTGGCTGCAATTGACTTAATAAGATATATTATACTATCTATAGTAACTATACTATCATTCTTGGATATAGGCTTAGTGAGAATCTTGAGGTTTTCAATAAGATTCTAGTTGATGAAGTTTTCTACAGCTTTACTATCTATGAGTACTTGAACTTCTTTTCCTTTAACTAGACCTTTGAAAATGAGCATAGCTTTAGCTTGATTTTTAATAAGACTTGCTGCTTGATCAGTACTATCAAAACCTTTCTGATCTTACTTGATTTTAGATAGTTCTTAGACTTCTATAACCTTAGATTAACTGGCTTTTTCTAGGATCATTTGTACAACTCAGTCTCCTTCCTTAACTATGTAGTCTTGATTCTTCTAGTTGATAAGTAAGACTTAAACTTATCTTAAATAGTCTGAGTCAATAATATCAGTATCAATATCTAAATAATATTTGATACTGAGTTCTGATTATAGTACAATTCTGGTATAATATTCTTTAGGATATTATACTGTAATTCTAGTAGATACCAGAGTTTGACCTTTAGCTAGAATAGTGATTTACTTGATAGAGTATAGATTAAGATCAATGACTCCTTCTGATTGATATTGAGAGATCTGGATCTTTAAATGAAGCTTCTTGATCTTGAGTTCAGATTGACTAGTAGTGAGGTTAGTAGATATATCTTTGGACAATATAGTAACTAGTCTTAAGAGTTTGCTGGTCTTCTTAAGACATTTAGTTACAATGTGTCCTATTTAATAACAGAAGAAATAAGCTTTAGATTTCTTCAGATACTCTTTTTCTTCTAGGATAAGTTTGGTATTTTTCTTATTCATAGTATTTAGGTCCATTGGTACTGAGCTAACTACTTTAGATTAGTTCTTGTAATAGTTCTAAAAATAGTTTTCAAAATAGTTCTTCTTGCAGTACTCTGGCTTAAAGTGGTTATTAAAGGTGATAATATCAAATCTATTGATAATTCTCATAGCTTCATTGAGGGTCTGTAGCTCTTCTGGCTTGATCTTGACTTATGTATTTCCTTTCAGACCTTAGATATAGCAGTCTATCTTTTTATCTTCAGATATTACTAATAGTTCAAAGAAATTGTACATTTTAACTTTATATAAACTTGAGTTGCTTGATGTTTTCTAACTTATCTCTAACTAGTTTGGTAGTATTAGCAGACTTGAACTACTGGTGAAGGGCCTCTTTGAAGGATTTTCAATCTTGGATTCTTGTGTTTAAATAAGTAGTAGTAGTTATAATATAATTATATTACTAAATAGCTTTATTTTCTCAAAAGAATATAGTGGCAAATTAGACTTACATGTCTTCTTCTATTCTTATAAGTTCAAAGTATTGGTCCAACTGGAAGGTCTATATATCTGTGGTCAGTTCTCCTTAGTAATCATTAAAGATATCTAGCTTGAGTGGTTTGAAGCTAATTGGTGTAGTAGCAGAATGTAATGTAGTATAGTTTTTGTTTTCTAATAGTCTATTTATACTTGAAGTTGTTGAATTTAATAGACTATAATAGTAATCATTTCCTTCAGATTGACTTGTAGCTCTATATTATCTATTTTTTCTATAGCTGAGAGGTCTGGATGATAGGCTAGTTCTCTATGTTTCATTTTGTTCTTATATATCTAATTGTGACTGGTTTCAAAATTAATATAAGGTTTCTTAATAAGATAAGATATAATGATACCACTGTCGCCCCTTTCTCCACTATCTTACCAGTCACAAGGTTTGGTAGGTGATCTTCCAAGTCCTCTTTCCCCTATTATTATCCCCTCTACCTCGGGTTGGTTTGCTATACCTGCAAGGGCATGGTAGGAGGAGGGTAATAGTGATGAGTTGCCCCTTTATTGGTGTCGGATTGGTGCTTCCTCCACTTTTTCGCAGTTTCTGGTACCTTCAGCTGCATCTGGGGTATACTTGTTTTGGTGTGGTACCTTCTTCCTTTTGCTGTTGCCAACAAGGTATTGTCTCAGTATATCTCGGGCTATATAGGGAGTTGGCTGACCTTGGGCATCAAGTACTCAGTGTAGGTTACCTGCAGATTCTCAGTGCCTGTGGTGGGGCCCTCTGGCTTTGGCGAGCTTCCTAGCGAGTGTGGTTCTGGCATAGGTGACTGTTTTTTGGGTGATGTTGGGATGGGAGGGGAGATGACTATCACAGATAGGAGGAAGGGCAATAATGGTGAACCAGTAGGGTGCCAGGCTGGGGGCAGTCATTGGGGCTGGGGCAGGTACTGCTTCGGTGGGGCCTTTTGATTGGTGTAGTGTGGTTAGGTGGTAGGTGTCACTCTCGGCTTCTTTTGGTGGTCAGCGGGGTTGGGCCCCAGTCATCAGAGGGGGTTAGAGAGCCCAAGGCTATCTATTTTAGGTGTCTTGGCTGCACTCAACTGGAACCAGGAGCTGATATGGCAACATAATTGAGGCCCACAGGCTTGAGTAGTGGGGTATTGGGGGTCTCCTCCCACCTCATGTGTAAGTCCTTTACTCACCTCGACTGAGAGAATCAGGCCCTACCCACCGTGTTGTGCTTTGATGAGAGTTTTTCTTTGCCTATCATTCTCTTTGGGGGGCAGGGACTATTCTATTCAACTCAGATGTGGCCTTGTATATACATTGGGTTCTTGGGCATACACTTTCGGTTGTTGGCATATGGTTGGATTTCCCCTGGTAGTAGGGAGAGCATGGTGTGCAGAATGAGGTGCAGGCCATCACAGGCCCTGCTACGCCTAGCATGGTTGAGCTGCTGGACAATAGCTAGCCTAGGTTAATGGGGGGGCAGTGCTTGGTGGGTAGTGGGGGAGGGTTTTGGCCTATACAGTCTAGGTTCCCTTTCAATAAAAATCTGCAGGACATGAGTCTGTTAAAA
>RBNI01000457.1:0-31034 GCA_003990745.1 Jimgerdemannia flammicorona | reverse complement strand
AAAAAAAAAAAAAATACGATGTTTCCGTTCTCCGACACCAACGGCCTCGTGACTGAGACCTAGTCACGCCCTGATTTGGAGTCATACATCGTCCACAAGGTTCATCGTCCACAAGATTCATCGTCCACAAGATTCATCATCCACAAGATTCATCGTCCACAAGGTTCATCGTCCACAAGGTTCATCGACCGGGTCTACGGAAACACGAAAACATGTCACCGTGAAGCGCCTTTTCTTCAAGCTCGTACCCCAATTGCTTGTTCATGCCCCAGTTCAAGATTCTCAGGAAAAAAAAAAAAAAAGGAAAAAAGGCGGCGGAACCTACATCTGTCATTACATATGTGTCTTATGTGTACCAGGTACCCGTGCCATATGTTTGGATGTGGATTCCGGTTATCGAACTTGCACCAGATTTCCAGCAACAGCTTGCTTATAAGCATATGACAACCGGAAGCAGAGCCTATGTAAAACCTGCAACTCACCGTGGCATAGGAGTGGTGTATTTCAAATCCATGGTTCTAACGCGAACTCACGAGAATCCTCGTCCCCTGTCTTCTAGGCTTTCTTATCACTCATTATCGGCTACTGTGCCACTGGCAAATTTCACGTGATATAGGCTGATGTCACCGATTTCTAAGCAAAGCCACCAGGAGATTCCACTTGCTGCGCCATCGTTAATAATGGAGTTAACGGAGTGATGTCGTTAGCTTGCTGCAAAAACTATATAATTAGCCATGAACCGGCACATTTCGGCCTCTGTCCATTAATTTCACACAATTCCTTCAACTGCATAAAGCAGTAAAATAATCCAATTTCTCAAACAACTCAAAAGCGCCAAACCCACCCGAACACGCCCGCCAACATGTCTGCTAAATTTGCCAATAATCTCGTCATTCTGTACGAGGAAGACGACTCCGAGAACGATCAGATCGTCCCTGTCCTACACCACAAGCCCACCAAGCACCATCAGCACAGCAGGTATTCCACCGCCACCGTTCCGGATCACCTACAGCCGGATTACGACGCCTGGCTCCACAACCAGAGCGATCCCGAATTGTACACCTCTCGGCGCGGTGCCACCCGATGCAGCACCACCTCGTCTGATCGCGAAACCACCGAAACCTATATCGCTGCTGGTCCGCTTTCCCAGGACAGCTATGCAGACAAATCCCGCGCGTACACCAAGCGACGTAATGACCTCCTGCACCGCAAAGAGACGGCGCGATTGCATAGGCAAGTGTTAGGAGACCAGGAAGTATTCCTGGCGAGCCAGCACGCGCGGGGGGACCACGGGAGGGATACCGAATTTGTAAGGCGGAAGCAGGGGGAGAAGGCTTTGAGAAAGAAGGGGAGGAATGACCAAACGAACATGGATAAGTTCCGGATGGAATTGGAAAGGAATTGACATGGCGGTTTTGTAGGACGTTTAGATACATGATTGTTTATAGTGAAGACGCATAATTCGTACACCATGTCGTAATTACAGTTGAGATCATCTCAGGCTCGTATAAATACTTAGTTTACGCTTGCTAATAGAAGGAAGCATGTAATTTTATTGCATTGTATTTTTTTTTAAAAAAAAAAAAAAAAATGTCGAAAATCTGCGGTGTCTTATAGAGCAATAACAATATAAATGGGTTTATATATATATCCTCTAGGCTAAACGTTTCAGAATTGAGATTACTGAATATGCCATGATCAAACCGGAAGAAAATACCAAATGTGTATTTGCATTTCTGCACTCATGATTTGCGGTACTTTTGCCCAGCCATTTGTTCCAGAGCAAAAGGGATAAAAGGTACACCACTCCAAGACGGGTGACACTATGATGCATACGCATCCAGCGCCGTTCATGATCAGATAAGATATTATAGATCGGAGCGTGCCACCGTAGCAACGGTACCGCAGTAGGGGCTGCTGCGCCAGGCAATAAATTTTGGCCGTTACTGCGGCACTCAAGGCAGTCACGCGACGGAAGTATAAATGTCGACGATGGGTTATCCAAAACAACACATCCTCATCGTGGGCGCCTCACACCTCAACTTACCCCACTACAACCACCGCCACCATTAGCACCACCATCACCACCGCGTCTCTCAGCGCCACCAATCATATGACCTCGATCTTCGAAACTCTTACCATAAATAACAACTACCAATATCAAGACCCCCTCGACTACGACTTCCAAAATGACTCCAACGACGATGGCAACGACGATCAAGTCGTCCCCGTCTGTAAACCCAGCAGGAAGCAAGGTGTCAGCAAGCATGATGGCAGCGCAGACACTGTCGCATCCTCATCGATCAGTCACGAAGACGCTGTAATGAAGACTGAGTACTCCGCCTGGCTTGAACTCCGCGGCGAGCTCGGCCGCCCCAAATATCGTCGCGCCGGACGCTCCGTCGACTCCGACTCCGATACCGAGTCCTTCTTCGCCGGCTCCGTCACAAGCGCCCCTGCCGCCTCGAACGACGAGGACGACGGCCTCGAGCTCGCGTGCGACAAGTCGCGCACGTTCATCCGTCGCCGCAATCATCACCTCCATCGCGTCGCCGCCGTTCGCTTGCACCACGCTGTGTTGAACGACGAGGAAGTGTGGTGGGCTAACCAACATGCCCGGGGTGATAAGGGGAGGGATTCCGGGTACGTGAGAAGGAAGCAGGATTGCAAGGCCATGAGGAATAAGGCGAGGAAGAGCGGAAAAGGAGGCTTCAAGTACGATATTAAGGAATCCTTGTAGCGTTGATCGCTTGACCGTATTTGTAATTTGTATATACATAAAAATTTTATGGAACCTAGGTGCTAGATGCCGAATTGATGACATGGCTGGCTTATGAAGGATGACGCCATAGTGATGATGACTGAGCGGTCTTTTTTTTAGTTCTCATTCATTATGCGCATACAATAAATCCTTACGAAAAACCTCGCTTTGCGCTTGAATTACACCTCTAAATAAGCATGCTGTAAGCCGCATTAACCCTTGAAAAACTTAGCCAATCTAATATGAATCAATATATCAATATTCCCATTTTGCCTGAAAACAAGCAATGCAATTTAAATGATTATCTAAAGCTCGTTGGTAAGGCACACCCGTGACCAAAGTATCCTAATTTGGCGGTCAGTGTTCCTAATCTTAGATCTCTGCTCTCTGTTCTGAGTGCACAAATCCGAAGCATATCCGAATTCTTATTTTTACGTACGCGACCACACAAACGAGGCGAAGCTACACGCCCGCACGCCCGCTGACAGATCCACATTACGCTAAACCCTAGTGTGGCGAGATCGTAAACCTTGCCATGTTTGAAATAGCTAGAATGCTAGGTGTGCGTCCACCTAACGGAGGGGGTGGATGGTGGTTACTGAATGGTTTCCAAATCCCCATCTACGTACATTCGGGCACCCCGTATACTCGGGCACTCGCTGGGTATTAATCGGAAAAGTATGGTTGGTATGCAGCCAGTACATGTTTTGGCAGCTAACTCAACCCATGCTGGTATCCTAATCCAACCAATAATGAACTGTGGGGGAACACAAATTTATTGTCCAACTATCTTCCTATTATGCCATATACATGACGCACGTACTTCTATCTTTACTATGTTCCCCGATTTAGCGTAGGATCAGCCAGTCGTCAGCACATCCAATCCCTCTAAGATGCAGATCGGCGGGACCCGGATATAGAGCTCTATCTTAGTTTACCGCTGGTCAGTATTTAACCTCGTCAGCCCATCTAGCGCGTAATCTAAATAGCCCAACTACAAGCTCGACATTCCTCCAATTCTCTCCTTCTACCGCCCTCTCACATCACCATATGAGACCGATCACCGCCCTCGTCCTAGCCGCCACGTTCCTAGCGAGCCTGTGCGTACCCTCCTCTGCATTCGGCTCGGATGCAATGTTTGGGGCAGTGGGCATCTTGCACCAAAAGTAGGTAATCAATATCCGCACACCTTGTGTATGAATGCCACCCGGGATTCTCACAAGCCAGCGCTGTTGCATTTTCATTCTAGGACCTCCCACTCCCGCCGCAAGCTGCGGCGGTCGCTCGCCCAGTCTGTCGAGTTCGGACCCTTCTATTTCGACCAAAAGCTCGATCACTTCCACATCAACACGACCACCTTCCGACAACGGTACTGGGTGAACTCCAACCACTACAAGGCGAACGGCCCCGTGATTTGTAAGCTAATCGCCTTCGACTTATCCTCCGGGTGTGTAATAAACGAGCATGCATTGACATCCTTGCTTATATTTGCGCCATGAGAACAGTCTACAACGCGGGCGAGACTGATGCGACCGAACGCGGCGGCTATGTGCTAAACTCGACCATGCACGACTTGGCGCAGTCACTGCAGGGAATCGTGGTCGTGATTGAACATAGGTATTACGGGGAATCGACGCCATTCTCAGTAAGTGGTCCGCTGTTTATTTTATTTTATTTTATTTTATTTTATTTTATACAGCGATATTAAGATTTCCACCAATTTTATTTGTAGAACTACACCACCGAAAACCTGCGCTTCCTCAATACTGACCAGGCCCTCGAGGACATGGCTAACTTCATCCGCACGGTCAAGGTAACGTTTCCACCATCATATTCGAAGAGCCACCATACCCCAAACCCAATCGTCTCATTCCCCCGTACCAATAATTGCATCTCCCGCCAGTTCCCCAACCTAAGCTTCACCCTCCCGCCTGCATCCCACACCCCCTGGATTGTTTATGGCGGCTCCTACTCAGGCAATTTGGCCGCATGGATGCGCAAAAAGTACCCCGACATCGTCTTCGCCGCCGTCCCGTCCTCGGCGCCCGTCGAGGCCAGGGTCGACTTCTGGCAGTACTTCGAACCCATCCGGCGGTACGGTCCGAAGAAATGTATCGACGCCATCGTCTCGACTGTCGATCAAGTAGACCAGATCTTGTTTGGCAAGGATAAAAATGCGAAGGCGAACTTGTACGCGAAGTTTGGGTTGACAGGGTTGAAGTATGATGATGACTTTGCGAGCTGTAAGTTGTGATGAATTTATTTCATGGACTTTTGGCCGTCATTTTAGCGCCCGTCCCATGCTGACTTCCGGTTTTTTCTCCTCACCTAGTGATCAGCTATCCTCTCGGCAACTGGGAAAACATTGTTCCCGGGGATAATCCCTTCATCGACTTTTGCACCATTTTCAACAACTCAACCACTCCCGCCGAGTATTTTGATACGTACGCTGAATATCTTAAGGCGCTCATCGTCGAGGCCGACTGTCCTCCCGGTGGCATCGACGCGTGCTTTACCACACATAATCCGGAGTCATCGATGTACACTGACGTGACCTCGCCGTACCGCGCGTGGACCTATCAGACATGTACAGAATACGGGTACTGGGAGGTAAGACCACGGTCGAACTCATGCCGCGCTCACCTATCAAGTCCCATTACATCGAAACATTCTCTCACTCCATTAATTTATATCACCTAAGCACAGGATGCCGCCCCTAAGGGTCACACATCGCTACTTTCCCGCAAGTTCGACATCAACTGGTTCCAGCGTCAGTGCCACCTCACCTTCGGCGAACAAAGCATCACATCCTTGGCGAACGTCGAGGATTTCAACCGCCGGTATGGCGGCTGGAATGTGAAGCTCACGCGCACGATCTGGGTCGACGGAGAGTGGGATCCGTGGAGGGAACTCTCCGTGCAATCGCCCAACGCGCCCAAGAGGAGAAGCACAACGACTGCCCCGTTGGTGCTTATTCCGCAGGCGGTGCATCACTGGGTATGTTGGGATTCTTTGTTAAAGGTGGAAAGAGACCGCATTGATCTCACACGTCCCGTTTTTCTTGGCTCCCTATCTTAGGACTTCGATACCGGACCTTCCGTCCCCGGTACGGTAAAACAAGCCCAGGTCGAGATCCTGGGAGCGTTACAAAGCTGGTTGAAGCATTATTACCACGCTCACAACATCGAGTTCCGGTTCCAGATCTTAAGGACATAAACTGAATCGTGTGAATGGGGCATTGTCCAAATGGGGTACAAAGCTGCTGAACAGAAATTAATTAATTATGAACTAGATTTTAATTGTGAGGTTTAAATTTAATAAATATCCTCGGTTCGGAAGCCTGTGGGGGCTTCAAACCTGCACAAACCCAGTGTGATGAACAATAAAAAACTGTGGTGAACGGAGTAAAAGCGAAGACGAGGTGGAGCAGGGCATGGTTTCGTCCGACGTCATCGAGTTTTTATATTGACATGAAAATGCAATGCGTATGTGCTAAAAAGTAATCTGACAGGAGCAATAAAAGACGTATATACAAGGAAGGATTAGGAAAGGAGCCTTAAGATAATAGGATAAATTTGTCGCCAGTCGCCCTTTTGTTTCTCTTTGTTCTCCTTCTACAAGAGTATGTCAAACAAAGAAAGATAACCAGTTTGGATATTAAAGAAAAAAAAAAAAGAAGGGGGGGGGCGGGGGGGCGCCAACGGCGCCCAGCCTCAAGAACGAACTAAGTAAGGAAAGATAACCAACTTGGGTATAAAAAGAATGGCTCCTGCATTATGCGCACGGTACACACGTAATTCAACAGAAAGAGGGGAAGAAGGGAGTGGGGGGGGCAACGGCACCCTTTTTGTTTCCCTTTTAAGAACATAGTTTGGACATAAAAAAGAATGTCTTCTGTACTATGTGCGCGGCACAGGTGATTCAACAGAGGGATACGTGAACAAACTTTTTTAAAGGCTTTCATAAACAACCAAGTGAACAGCAGACTAGAAAAACAAATAGACAATACTAGTTTTCGGTGACTAAATCCCGAAAGCCGTTATGACTGCCGACCTTCCTTCTCTTGCGTAAGCAACATATACTTTTTACTTGATAATAGAGGCTGATCTCACCACATTTTACTCGGATCGTTTAAGGAGCTTTTGTCTCACACATGCTCCATCTCTTGAAAAAGTATGTGAATCCGAGCAAGAGTATTCAATTAGGAAATCAATCCACCCGTCAACCCACCA
The DNA here is from genome assembly GCA_003990745.1 of Jimgerdemannia flammicorona. Lineage (NCBI taxonomy): Eukaryota > Fungi > Mucoromycota > Endogonomycetes > Endogonales > Endogonaceae > Jimgerdemannia > Jimgerdemannia flammicorona. Next base: position 24,041 of record RBNI01000457.1, on the reverse strand, counting down.
ATCCTGATTTTATTCAATCCGGAAAGGATTTTACGCTTTCATTTGCTTCGTCTTTTACACCATATATAGCAATTAAGCTCATGGGAACGAATGAAGTTGCAGACTTTTGTCCACCTTTGGTAATCGTTAGTGAACTGCGGCAATGTGCAAAATCGAAGCGTATTGCGGTTTGCCCTTCTCGTCACATCCCGCACGGATGACACGATTGTCGTGGTCGGTAAACACAAAATTCTTCAGGTGCGGCGACGGGAGGGCGGGGGGGAAAGAGGCCGCCCGTGCGCGTCGGTATAGCCCAGTACTGAAGTTTTGTATTCGCTGTATACCAGAAGATGCTTCCGCCGCCATTTGTCTCTGCTTGTCATCCCAATTCCCTTTAACCGATATTCTCCCACATGTGCGAACATTCCAACCAACGGGACTCTCCCAGTCATTGTCTGATTATTAACGTTCTTGATTAGCTTCGTAGGTTCGATCGCTGTGATAATAAGGTTGTCGTGACCTCTTGTAATGAGGGTAAATGGAACAGAAATGTTCTACGTGCATGATGCAGCAGCTTCTGCCGCTCATTCATCCGCTTAGGTTTTGATATTATGGTTTTTTGCCTCCGCCTAATTGGGCAAAATCCATTGTAGCATATGCATGACCTCGTTATCCTGTGTGTGTGCGGATGTTTAACCCACTCAAACCTGTCAACTGATCCATTTTTACCTCCATTCTCGTAATTGCTTTGACCATGTGGTGTCACGTTTTCCGGGTTTGGCCTGCAGGGTGGTGGAATATCATTTTGGGTCTTGAATACTTAAATTGATTACAAAATACTATTCATTCCCTTCGTGTTACTTATCCAACGTGATTATTACTCTGACTAGTCAAATGATATAAAGCTTACAGCAAACCAAATTGCAGAACAGATTCCCGCCATCATGACCGCACCACAGTTCATGACCACTCTGGCGTCCTCCAAGAGAAACTTCACTATGCACTCAAGTTCTGATTTGACCTCCACAGGTATCTTCTCGGGGCTATGGTCAATGATGCATGCGAAGTACATCATTTTGGCGATCGGTCTTTTCTACGCCTACAAGATATACAAAAGCATCGTTGTTCCGCCCAACCTGAAGCACATACCTGCTATACCTTTCTGGGCAACGTTACAATCCTTTTTCAGTGGTGAGTCGGCGGCTCAAAGAAACAGGAGATTAATCATTCCGAAACTGGAAGGCAATGACGGAATCGCTCGGGTAAGTAGACAAGAAAAAAAGTGAAAGTTATTTTGCGCTAGGGACAATTCGTGAAAGTCATTAAGAATCAAACAAAATACTCATCACTCAACAGAAGTATGGAAGAGGGAAATGGGTCGTCGTAATATCAAACTTGGAATACACCAAGAAGCTGCTCATGCGACCCGGTAAAAAACATTCTAGCTTTTTGTAATGCCATTCTGACATTCTTCGTGGCCTAGCCAAATGTTCTCACTCTTATCCATTTTCCACATCAAACACAAGATCTTTTGCCCAAAGCCGTAGACTTGCGCGAAAAAACGCTGTTTGCCCGATTTCTCGGAAATCAGAACATCGTATTCCAGAATGGTGACATCTGGAAGCGGCATCGTAGAATTACGAATCCTGGTGAGTGATGCTACTCTCAATTTAACGATTAAGGGGCTATATGGTCTAATTATAATAACACTTACCGTTTGCTTGCTGAATTAACCATTTTCTCGCCTGCCTCTAAAAATAAATAAATAAAAGCATTTCACCGCGCCATGCCCATCAAGCTCTTTAGCAGCCTCGCTTCTCGAATGTTCGAGGTGTTCGAAAAGGAGGGAAATTTTGTCGAAGTGAACAGTGTCGTACAAAGGTAAGCTCAGTTTCTTGGTCGCGACAAAAGGTTATCAGATCGAACATTAAGGATTGTTCATGTATCATTATTTTTCAACAGATTTACTTTAGACGTCATCGGAAAAGCCGCGTTTAACTTCAACTTTGATGTAAGCGCTTCTATGGCATTCAACTATAATTTGACCACTTCCAAAATACTTACACATAAAATTGTCACTAACCACTGGGTTTCAACACATCAGGCTCTTATTAACCCTGAAGGTGGCTGGGCCTCCGCTTATAACGACGTGATAAACGGCATGGATAGTCCTCTCTTTTTTCTCTTCCCTTTCATCGACAACAATTTCCGATGGCTTTTCCCCAAACGTCGCAAGGTTTACCAAAAGGTCGACATACTGAACGAGTTATTCATGACAATTATTGAAAAGAGGAAAAATGAGTTCAGGAAACGGAAAAACCGATACATTATTTCCAGGGATGAGGAAACTGATTTGTTGACAATGATGATTGAGGCCAATCAGTCGGAGGCGGATGGGATAGGACTAAGCGATAAGGAGTTGAGGGTATGTGTATACAATTCGTTTTTCATGCCTTGATCAATTGAACCATGGCTGTTACGCACAGTATTTTGAAGCTTTATCCGACTCATCATTGCCAAAATACCATATTCAATTGGACATCTAGGACAATATAGCCATATTTTTCATTGCAGGTGACAAAAAGCATTTTCCCTCCTCAAGGCCACAGCGCCAAAAATGTAGTGTTCACGAGTATATACGTTTCTTCGAAAATATCAACTTAACCCTCATTATCCCTCTACAGGCCATGATACAACATCTATTGCGCTCTCGTGCGCAATGTACTACCTTGCTGTCAATCAAGATATGCAGAAAAAGGCCCGTGATGAAGTCTTGAGGATATTAGGCGACGAGCTACATCCTGTAGCTCCGACCTTGGAGCAAACCAAAGATCTCAAATACGTTAACGCAGTCATGAAAGAGGTGAGGAAGGGAATTTCTTTCATACAAGCAGCTACATAATCCCTTATTGTCAGTAAATCTAAGTCGCAGATGTACTTTTATTAGACAATGCGTTGCAACCCACCGACAGGTATATATCCCATATAAAAATTGGTATATTACGGTTTTGAGAATATTCTATTTCTAACGCATGATATGTTGTTGTTTCAGCCTCAGTCATGACACGCGTTGCAACTGAAGATATCCAGCTGGGCTCGCACTTTGTTCCCAAGGGTAGCCACGTAGTTTTGGACATATTCGCAATCCACCATAGCCCGCAGGCGTGGGAGGATTCTGAGCGATTTGATCCTGACCGATTTGCCGAGGGCGGTGAGTATGAATCGAAGGCGCCCGGGAGTTGCACATGGATGCCTTTCGGGTATGTAACTTTAAACTAAATGATGCATGTCATTTGCCAAATATTGTGGTGCTGGCACTATGCATTGTCTCGCGGTTTTAACTCAAAAAATTCTTATTCATGCAGAGGTGGCTCTCGCCAATGCCTTGGCATGAACTTTAGCTTGATCCAACAACGTGTTGTCTTGATGATGCTCCGTAAGTTTCAGCCGCACTCAGATAAATCTATCGTTATCAATATAAAAAGCAACCCTTGCTTTGTCATTGACATGCCACTTTCGGTTTCCGTCTTAGTTCACAAATATTCAAACTGGTCGCTCCCTACGGATTCGATTCACAAAGACGGGCTAAAGCTCAACTCACACAGCCAAGGTCTCCTCTCTCCCTATAAACTCTGGATCAAATTCAAGAAGCGGTATTGAGTCATACGTACAGACACCGATATGTAATATACAGGCAACGTACAGTGTACGTAGGATTATAGATATCTTAAACGGCGTACTATCTTAGTTTTGTTCATAAACTTGTCCTTTTTCAGTATAAAAGTATCTTTCACTTTTTGTAAACTACTTCTGTAGCGTCTTTTTGATGTGATTTGGCATTTAGTGTAAAATACTGTTACAATAAACATCTCGCCAAAACCTATCGCTCCTTAAAAAAACAAAAAACAAAAAACAAAAAGGGGCAAGAATTTCGATACTCATGTTTGGTCAGTGAACCGGATCATCGAAACCTTACTTGTGTGCTCGCGGTACCTAGAGAAATATGATTCCCTGCAGGTCATATTCGATCATGTGAAACGGGATTGAGTTAAAACCAGACATCCGAGCAATACCGCATGATTTAAAACAAAACAAAATAAAATACAGGGTCTATATTAAGCGGTGCAAACTGGCGGGTAGCGAGTTATATATACATGCTGTCTAGATTTCTTGAGTAGTCACATGGAACATTTTTGTCGACTGGTCACACAATAGAAGAGCGCATGTGACATCATGTCGTAATGGAGGTCTCCGTGTGCGATCGACCATCAGCCCTTGTTCAAATACAAAATACAAATACAGAGCAACCGAGGCTCTTGCTTAGGAATCACTCCAACCAAAAAAACCTCATGGCCATCTACACGCTTTCCTACATCGCACGGGCATACGCCGACGAGTTTGCCGCCGTGCGAACGTCTGCCAATCGCTTCTATGATGTGTGCGATCAGTTGGAAGAGCATACCAAGAGCATGGGGGGGTTGGAGAAGACGATTACGGAGACGGACAAATCGCTGATTGCGTTGAAGGAGAAAACGTGAGCATGGGGGGGGGGGGGGGGGGGGGGATGGGGGATGTTTTCGTGCGTTCATAATCCCGGCGAATTATGAATGTCTCCACGCCGATCCCGCACACCAGACAAAAGCAATGGGAAAAGACTACGAAAACAAGTCATTTTGGCTTCGACAAATTAACGAAGGTCTGTGTTCATATACTACTGATCTGCATCAAATTGTTGCCGAGGCTTATTGTATTTCCTGTCCTTGGTTCCGTAGGGTAAGGAGAAGAGGGAGGAATCATTCAAGGCCGCCATGCAAGAAGAAAACAACGCTAAGCAAAAGCTAGAGCAGTTGAAAATTGATTACGCCAAAGAGGTCGAACTGGTATATACGTCCCCTGTTTCGGATTTCATTGTCCAGCTTCCACATTTGTCGTCTTGCATGTCGCTGATGCCATAATTCACGGTTCAATCACCTTGTATAATAGATCGATCGCCTTTTCGAGGATAAGATGAAGTTGGAGAAAGAGCAGACAAAGTTGATGGTTATTTACGCTGAGGTATGTCTTTATCGCAGTGCCATATATTGTGTCAACTGATTGAGCATCAAGTCGATTAACACTTGTTCTACTCTCCCAAGATCTTCGACAATCCCGAATTCAGTATATACCTTTATTATATATATTTGATATTTTATTACGAAACCGACTGTTATTACACCTTGGCCTTTCGTACGAAGATATTATGCTCAAACCCTCGCCTTATTTCGTCAAGATTTCCGCAACGAAAAGGCGGTACAGAGTGAAGTATCATTTCTCGAGCAAGCCGTATCACAGGTACGCGCATGCCCAGGTCATTTTGCTCTTTTGCGGCCTCGTCCTCTGTGACTGATCGACAATCATCATTTAGGCAAAGGAGAATGTTTCTCGGTATCTTCAAGCGATTTTACACATGAAAACTATTGATGAAGGTTTTGCCAGGGCGATATATACGGTGAATCAGATTTCGCGTCCCACAATCGGGAGTAAGGATGGTTACTACAACGCTCACACCAGTGCTACAGCAAAAGGTACGCATATATGGTATTCCCGACACCTATCGCTGTCAGAACTCACAGCGCACTAGGAAAATGATACTGGTATTTATTGCGTAAAACGCTCTAGACTTTGTCATTCCAGATTCCATTAAGAGAGAAATTGAAGCCGCGCGACAGTATCTTCCCGAATCGGAGCTGGAAATCCCGACACCGCCTGAGATTCCTAAAGGCAAAACCATCCTTTCGCAATGTACGTTTATTGTTCGCACCGCACTACAGATTTCTTTATACCAACGCAGACTATCTTATGTGTTATCAATTACAAAGTATCCATGGAGGACGTCAAGGATTATTTCTGGAAGATTCGCAAAGGATGCAGGCAATCTCTTGAACGATGCGAGAGCACGCTAGCCCAAGCACGCGCGCAGATAGAGCAGCATGATGCCCCTCTGAAGAAGATGCGAAGCAACTGGCTGACAGCACGCCGACGAACCTTTGAGTTGATCCTTGATGGGGAAGAAGACGTCGCCAAGTTGGACGCCCTCTTTGGCGAGGATGCGTCGAGCTTGGCACCCGCTTACGTTGATGATGGACCGTCAACTAGGGAGCAGCTGCCGGCGTACCATTGATCGACGTTAATATATCAACAAATAACACTTAATACTTCGATAATTCAAACTGCACTGGCATAACAACTTCCTACAGAGTGAGGTTTTGCCCTTAATACCCGAGACTATCTGTACATCCCGAAATGCGATGAGAAATATCACCTTGGCAGTACCCTACCATCTTTACCGGCCATCGTGGCCCTTATTCCATCCGTTTCTTGACCACTCTACTTTTCTTGAGAGCCAACGCAAATAAAGTATACTTTCTGCCCTTTACGCTTGTTCGTGTTTTCAGTATTGTTTAGGTTGTGTGTGAAAGAATGAACCCGATCTCTACAGCCAGTGCTTGTAGTAAGATTCTATGCCAAAAAAAAAAAAAAAAAAAAAAAAAAAAAACACAAATATATACAATCGCGCTCTACGCCTCATCTCAAGGTAATCCTCTCGCGGAAGGTAAAGCTGATTCACGGACTTAGAACGTCAAGGGCAAAATGAGTAATGAGCATTTATCTTGCTTGGTTTTAACCGCAGGTTACATGCAATAAAAAAAAAAAAAAAAAAAAAAAAAAAAAAAAAAGAGTTTGCAAACTATAAACCAACATTCCGTAGTGATGAATATCAAGGTTGAGGAATGAAGAACTGCACCTCAATCCATCCATATATATATTTACAATATGGCAGATGTAGAAATAGTTCAAGCCTACTTATGTTTGAGAAAGTTATATCATATAACTTAAACTTGACAGAAATTGACAAAGACTAAAGTAAACTAGCTGATCTTAGTTACTAGGCTTACATACTAGTATAGATTATAACTAGTAATATAGTTCATGGTTTTCTTGATTATATTGGTCCAGTAATAGTATTACTGAAGGGTTTTAATAGTTTTCTCAATTCTAAGATAATTAGCAAATAGTATTCTCATAATATCTTATAGTGGAGTTTTATATTACTCAATAGATAAACTTTATTTTAATAATATATCAGATAATTCACAATAGTATATATTCTTAAGATTGTTCAAAAAAACTCTAGTAGCAATAGTATTTTCTTTAGAAATTTTATCTAATTTTATTTAGAAATTCTGATATCAAAATAACATATTATTATAATAAGGTCTAAATATCTTAATAAGATATCTAATATTATAAGTATCTTATCAAGCTTATAGATAATTATATATCAGATTAAAGGGTTGAAGCTTTTAGCTCTACTTAGCTTATTGATATAATAAAGTAGATTGAGTATTAATATACTTGAGAGATTGATAATTAGTAATAATATTAAATTTAATATCTTCTAGATAATATCTCTAGAAATCTAATGATTATTAGTAGTTTTTTTTTTTTTTATAAGTAATTAACTTCTATTTAACTAATAATAGCTTATATATATAATGTAATAGTTGATCTGAATTAGAAATATGAATCAGGAGAATAGATATTTGATTATAGTACTTAAATCTGATTCTCAAATATAGAATAGCCTTATAAATAGCAGTTATTTCACAAATATTAAAGTTTTGACAAATGTTAACATTTTTACAAATATTAAGATTTAATAGATGTTATGGATTTAACATTTATAAAAAGTGACTTACAGAAAATGTAGTCATAACTTAGTTATCTTATAGCTAGCAAACTTATATAAATATCCCCAGTACATATCTAAAGTGAATAAATCTCAGATCAAAATAGTTCAAAGCAAAGAGAAAGTAAGAGAACTAGTAAGCCTGCAGATAGATATATTTCAAACTCATCTACCCCTATATCTGAAGAACTCTACAGAGTCAAAAGAAGATCAAGTTTTCAAGATATAGAAATCTGACATACTTATATAGTTATATATCTATTACATTATAACTTGATACTTATTGGCTGGTAATTTAAGATGAATTTCTCACTTTTAAGCTAAATAATAAATAATTACTACTATCTGAACAACTATATAAATTAAACCAAGACATCTAGACAAGATAGATATGAGACTACTAGTATTCTATAGATATATTTCAGATGAATCAATCATTATCTTTATTGATGATTTTGAGCAATATACTATTATAAGAATCCTGACAGTAAGACAGCAAGTAGTTCTTATGTTCTTTAGTCTCTGAGACTTAGTAAGAGCAGTATTTACAACTATAATATATATAAGAAATGATGATACTGTGCTGATAGTATAGAAGACCTGACTTAGAGCTACCTACTATATAGATAAGATCAAGTAAACTCTAAAAAATCAACTCAATACAATGTATCAAGAAATGAGTAAAGATCTAAATATATTCTATACCAGAATTTGATATTAGATAATCCTTACAGATTATAATACTGCTATCTGAGATCAAGTAGTTAAAGTAATTTTTATAAAGAGAGTCTATTTAGAAATAGTTTTAGTCATCCACTTATCACTAGTAGTCTTAGATCTAGCACAAAAGGTCACCTATACTAAGCAATACTGGATAGCTAGATATCCATAAGACTATATAATAGAAAGAGTCACTAGAGTTAGAATCAAAGTACTTAAGATAACTAGTATAATCTTCACTATAGTGATCAATCAAAATATACCTCAACTAAGAGCTACTGAGTAGCAAAGAAACAGTAATCTCATGGAGGAACTAGCCAAGAAGTTTGCAGAAATAACTACCTACTTAAGAGATATGGTAAAGGAAATCAGAGAAATATTATAACAATTTCACAGTCATATTTAGTCTTAGTATATTTTTGCATCTTTTAGTTAGTTTTTTCTTGTTATTTCTTAAACATTCTACTATGTTCCACTACCTTCTACTTGCTTAGAAATCTTCTCTCAGTACCCAGATACTACTAGAACATTCTTGTCTTTCCTTGGCACTAAGTATCTTATCTTAGCTAGTCATGGAACCTTTCAGAACATTGTAGAATAGTATTAATCAGCTTTGCCAAGAATCTATTTCTTGGCATTTCTCTTTCTTTTCAAGATCCTTCCAGATCTTTCTTTCAGATCATATATAAATATCCTTATTCTTTACCTGAATAAAGCTCAGAATATTTTTCTCCCAGAAATTCTTCAAAAATACTTAAACCTTTAAGTATCTCTTTGAGCTACTTTAGGTCAACTAGAACTTCCAGATTTAGTCACTTCCTCTTAAAGAAACTAGAACTGTTACACTTGATAGCAGTAGTGTCGTTACACCTTGCCTTATTAAGAAACCTCACATGAATTCAGAAACCAGTTACAAATAGTCATATGAACCCGAAATGAGCTATAAAGAGTCAGTCTACCAGCCAGACCCCTCTGCTACAGAAGAAGCAAGAGGACAGCAACTTAGCATAGAAGACATAATCAATGCTATAGTCTACCAAATCTAAGAACTTCAAGTACAACTAGAATAGCAGAAAACACAAACTATAAGTATATCACATTCCACTATAGTACTAGTCAGTTTTAAGCTACTCAAGCCAGATATCTTCAATAGCCATCGAGAAGGACTATCTACAGATGCATGGACCTTCCAGTTGGACCAATACTTTGAGCTCACAAGAATGAAAGATGACATGCAAGTCTAATTTGCCACCACACTTCTCTAAGGAAATGCAGCTATCTGGTGGCACAATCATATCATAGTTACCTCTGTACACTCATATGCATGAATCAGAGACTGAAAAGCCTTCAAGAGAGCCCTTCACAAGTAGTTTAAGCCTACTAATGCCACCAAACTAACCAGAGACAAGTTAGCAAACATCAAACAACTCAAGTCTGTGCAAAGCTATAATGTACAATTCTTGTCAATCCTACTTGAGCTATCAGTGATATCTGAGAATGAAAAGATAGACTGCTATGTCTGAGGCCTGAAGGAAAACACATGAGTCAAGGTTGAGCTAGAAGATCCTAAAAACCTTGATGAAGCCATGAGAATTGCTGATAGGTTTAATGTCATCACCTTTGATAACTACTTTAAACCAGAATACTGCAAGAAGAACTACTTTGAGAACTGTCACAAGAACCAACCAAGGACAGTTGGCCTGATACCAATAGATCTAGACACTATGAACAAAAAGAACACCAAGCTCACCCCTGAAGAAAAGAACTGCCTGAAGAAATCTGGAACCTATTTCTTCTATTGCCAAATAGGACACATTGTAACCAAATGTCCTAAGAAGAATAGCAAATCCTCAAGACCAGTTACCATATTGTCCAAGAATACATCTGTTAACTCCACCACCAGTCAATCCAAGCTCAAGATCAAGAAGCTTCATCTAAAGACCCAGACCCCTCAATATCAAACAGAAGGAGTCATTGGTCTTAACCTACACTCAGTCAAATAAATCACTATTCTAGTCAAGGGCCAAACTCTGGTGCCTACTGGAATTGTAGTTCAATGTCCTGAAGGACATTATATCAGAATTGCACTGTGATCAGAACTTAGTATCAAATATTATTTAGATATAGGTACTAGTGTCATTGACCCAGAGTTTCAAGAACAAGTTCAAGTTCTACTTATCAATCAGAAGGATCAAGATTACACAGTTAAGGAAGGAGACCAAGTCACACAAATGATCCTAGAAAAAGCCAGTCAACTCAAGATTATAGAAGTCCAAGAACTCCCTGAAACCAAATGAGATCAAAAAGGTTTTGATAGTACTGATCAAGCAGCAAGTCTTAGTAAAAATTGAGCTCAAGCTATGCTTATTTTCAAAGGCCTAGTTAAAAGAAAAGAAGTTCAAGTACTTATAGACAGTGGAGCTGCAGGAAACTTCATCAATCAGAATCTCATTGAAAGCCTCAAGATCCTTATCAAGTCTGTACTCAAGAACAATAGTATAGTTACTGCAGATGGTACTCTGCACCTCATTAAGTCAATTGCTGCCAAACTACCCATCAAGATCCAGAAATATTGGGAATGAGTAAATTTTGAGGTTGTACTACTAGGAGATTATAACCTGATCTTAGGAAAACTCTGGCTTATGAAACACAACTCAGACATTGATTGGTGTAAGAATGAAGTCACTCTACTTCAAGATGGAGCCAATATTACTATCAAGACAGACAAGACTACAAGTAAGACCCAGATGGCAACACTATCAGCTATACAGTACAAGAGAGCACTCAAGAAGACAATAAATGTCTTTATTATAATGATCCATTCTAAGAAACAAGACAAGAGACTATCAGTCAATGAAAGTGTCAAGTTACTGTTAGAAGAATTCAAGAATGTCTTTCCAGACAAGCTACCTGGTCTACTGCCTACACAAGAAGTTGATTATGAAATCGAACTGACCCCAGAAGCTGTACCACCCAAGAAATACATGTACTACATGTCACTGCTCAAAATTGAAGTAGTCAAGAAGAAACTAAAAGAACTACTTATATGAGGAGCCATCTAGCCAAGCAAATCTCCTTATGGCTCACCAGTCTTATTTATCAAGAAGAAGGATGGTACCCTACAAATGTGTATAGACTACTATATACTCAACAAACTCACTGTTAAGAACTACTATCTACTACTCTTGATTGATCAAATCTTTGATGCTCTCAAGAATGCCAAGTACTTCACCAAGTTAGACCTTATGTCAGGATACCACCAGATTCGAATCAAGCTAAAAGATATTCTCAAGACTGCATTCATGACCTCCTTTGGACTCTATAAATTCCCGGTCTTAGTATTTGGTCTCACCAATGCACTTACCATATTCCAGACTCTGATGAATAAGATATTCAAGGACCAACTATTTATTTTCCTATTGGTATATCTTGATGATATTCTGATCTTTAGTATAACTAAAGAAGATCACCTCAAATACATTTGAATAGTCTTAGAGATCTTGTGAAAACACAAGCTTTATATCAAGCTCAAGAAGTGTAAATTTTTCAAGGAACAAGTTAAATACCTTTACCATATTGTCTCTGTATAAGGAATTCAAGTAGACCCATACAAGATAGAAGCAATTGAAGAATAGCCCATTCTATCAAACCTCACAGAACTCCAATCCTTCCTTGGTCTAGCTGGCTACTACCACTGCTTTATCAGAAACTTCTCTGGTATTGCCAAGCCACTGACTAATCTCATGAGGAAGGCCCTGCACTCAGACCACTATATATCCTACACCTGGGACCTCTTCTGTCAACAAGCCTTTCAAGAACTCAAGAACTACCTGACCTATGCTCTAGTCCTACATAATGCAGATCAAGGCTTAAAATTCACAGTTACTACTGATGTGTCAAATTTTGCCATTAGAGTAGTCCTGTTACAAGATGATGGCAAAAGACATCATCTTATTGCTTTTGAGTCCCACAAATTGACCACAATAGAACAAAAGCTAACCACTCATAAGAAGGAACTACTGGCAATAATACATGCATTAGACCACTGGTAATGCTATTAGAAGGTATTGAGTTTGATGTCATTACTGATCATCAATCTCTCAAGTATATTAACACCCAACCTACCCTATCATATCTATAAGCCAAGTAGAGCCTCAAGCTTTAAAACTTCAACCTAATAATCATCTACAAGTCTGGCAAGACACTTGTAGTACCAGATGTCTTATCAAGATGCCCAGACCTTGCCACAATCATGCAGGTTACCTTGGCATCAGAATTCCTAGACCAAATCATACAAGCTTACAAAGAAGACACAGTTACTACTAGAGTTTTCTTGAATGAGCTCAAGGATATATATACTATTGAGAACAACCTTATCTATCATTAAGATCAAATATACCTACCTGAAAACATAAACCTATGTTATAAGGTTTTATAAGAATACCATGACTCCCCTCTTGCCAGTTACCTGAGAATCAAGAAGACTGTCAAGAAAATTCAATACTGCTACTATTGGCTAAGCATAGTCAAGAAAATCAAGAACTATGTTGCCAGCTGTAATCTATGTCAGCACAACAAGTCTACCAACCAAGCACCAGCCAGTTTGCTATAACTACTGCCAATTCCCACCAAGAAATTTGAGTAAGTTACTATGGACTTTATAACTCAACTACTATGAACTCAATCTGGTACTAATGCTATCATTATATTCATTGACTACCTGACCAAGAATATGATTGCTGAACCAACTACTATTAATGTTACTATACTTGAGATTGCAAGAATCTTCTTCAAGTTCATCTTCCATCACTATGGCCTATCATGAGTAATTGTCAGTGATTGTGACTCCAAGTTTACCAGTCACTTCTGGCAAACTCTCTTTAAGACCCTGGGAACCCAATTGGCTATGTCTACTGCCTTTTACCCACAAACTGATAGACAAACTGAGCACATAAACAGAACCCTAGAACAAATACTTAGAAACTATGTTTCTTATGAGCAAGATGATTGGGACCACTATCTGACTTATGTAGAATTTATATACAACAATACCATCCAATCATCTACTGGTCTTTCCCCTTTCTGGTTACTCCATGGTCAAGATTCCAAGACCTCTGCAAGTCTATTCCCTTTCAAGAAAAGTAGTCAAATATAAGTTCCAACTGCCAAGAATCTTATAGACAAAATAGATGAACTATTCAAGATTGTTACCATAAATCTTCAGAAGGCTCAACAGTATTAAGCCAAGTATGCTGACAAGAAATGTCATGATGTCACTTACACTGTTAGAGACTAAGTCCTACTATCTACCAAGAACCTCAAGATATAATCTCAAGTCAACTGCTCTTCAAACAAGTTCTAACCTAAGTATATTGGACCTTTCAAGATCACTGAATAAGTCTCTGCATCCTCCTATCACCTCAAGCTACCTGAAACCATGAGAGTACACCCAGTCTTTTATATATCACAACTCAAGACCTGGAACCAGTCACCACCCTACCCTGGTCAAATTCCTAAGCCCTCTGCTCTTGTAATTATTGAAGACCATATTGAGTATAAAGCTAAGAAAATTCTTAACAAACAAATCAGCTACTACTATCCTGAATACCTAGTCAAGTGGATGGATTACCCTGAATATGATGCTATCTGGGGACCACTGGTCAACCTCAAGAACTCTCAAGATCTAGTTTAAGACTTTAAGACAAAACATATTGCCTAATCTCTGTAGTGACTTCTTTAGATTATCTATGGCAAAGATTAGTGCCTTATGCATCAGAAGTTTACTTTGGGACTCCAGAATCAGCAGAACATTTAATGAACAAGAAGTTCACTGAAATAAAGCTACTAGCTAGGTTCAAACCCCTCCCAGTTGGTTAGTCTGGTAATAGACCCTCTGTCCTATACAAGGATGGCCAATCTCCACCAATGTACTGATATAAGTTTGAGAAATTTTGGTTAAGTATATCTAGTCTTGTGTTACCTAAGAACTCAATGAGGATGTTAGTTCTTAAGGAGAGAGGGATGTAATAATTTCACAGTCATATTTAGTCTTAGTATATTTTTGCATCTTTTAGTTAGTCTTTTCTTGTCATTTCTTGAACATTCTACTATGTTCTGCTACCTTCTACTTGCTTAGAAACCTTCTCTCAGTACTCAGACACCACTAGAATATTCTTGTTTTTCCTCGACATCAAGTATCTTGTCTTAGCTAGTCATGGAACCTTTTAGAACATTGTAGAATAGTATTAGTCAGCTTTTCTGAGAACCTATTTCTTGGCATTTCTCTTTCTTTCCAAGATCCTTCTGGATCTTTCTTTCAGATCATGTATAAATATCCTTATTCTCTATCTGAATAAAGCTCAGAATATTTTTCTCTCAGAAATCCTTCGAGAATACTTGAACCTTTAAGTATCTCTTTGAGCTACTTTAGGTCAACTAGAACTTCCAGATTTAGCTGCTTTCTCTTAAAGAAACTAGAACTGTTATAAATATCTCTCTTTACTATAATTTACATTATATATACAAACTTCTGACAATACTTTCAATACAGTTTTTGGAGCAAAGGTGATAATATCATAATAATCAATGAGAGATTAGAGGAGCATTCTGAGCAGAGTGGTCTCAGTATATTTGACTAGCAGCATATCTTAATCTACAAAAGAGATTTAGATAGAAGTAACTATATTACTACTATCATCACTTAAGTCACTTTACTAGATCAAGTATATTTTGAAACATCTGAAAAAGAAGAAGACTACCATTTTTACCTTCTAGAACAAAAGGAAGATGATAATTGGAGAAGTCAACCAGACTACTCAAGGAATGAATTCAATCTTTATTACTACTCAGACAGTAATATAGACATTTGGAAAAATAAATAGAACTCTACTATTTTACAATAGCAAGAGGGAGATAAACTGAATATAAGCTACATCAGTTCTATTTCAGTTGCCAGAATCTCAGTACCTTGGATCTTTACTTTCTAATACTATCCACAAGAGACAAGAAGCTCTAGTTCTCTTAGTACCTCAGTATTCAGTGACCACTACTACTCAATTAGAGAACCACTACTATTAAGAACCTCTATCTCAGTCTTAATTAGAAGGGTCAGACTCTTTATATTCTCATTAAGATACTATCTTTTATCAGTACCACTAATATATCAAGTATCTTCACTATCTCCATCTCTACAAGGATTATCAAGAAACTCTACCCCAGAACCAGACTCAGACAGTGAAGATGAACCAGATATAAGCTATCTTCAGAAATTCTATAATATAGATAGTTAAGGATATCAAGAAATTCTTTGAAAAAATTAAAGTATAAGTAATAGTTAAGTAGTGGAATGCTCAGAGAAAGCTCAGAATTGAAGAATCACTTCTGAGAGGTCCTATTTTACAGAAGTACAACTAAGTGAAGCAAGTTGGAGGAGATATCTATAGAGTAGAATAAGTCAATAATCTTCAAGCAAATAGTGACTATATAGATAAATATAATATCTATAAGATCTGACTCTATATCTAGTTCAATGGTCTTGAGTATCAATAAGAAGTATAAGAAGCTTTGACCTATATGAGTCAAGCTACTAATGAAACTCCAAAAGACTAATATCATCAGATTTAAGCCCAGATGATTAAGATAAACTTATAACCTGCAGTTCAACTAGCCTGGTCTCAACCACTTTCCTCAATAGAATATTTCTAGAGCTTTAAAGACAAGTCATTAAGATGGACTATCAAAGTATTGAGCAGTAAGTTGCTGAAGCACAAGGATGTTGAGAAGTAGATTATAGACTACCCCTGTAAGTATAAGAATATCAAGAACCAGCTCAAGTTAAAACTTTAAGAACTTGTAGAATAATAATAGAATAAGAGAATACTTACTTGAGAGTCTAGTTGGCCAGCTATATTACCAGACTCCCACTTCTAATTCTAACTCAATATAGGTAACAATAGTAGTCTCTACTAAGAATTCAAGAAGATCTCATGATAATGCTCACTAAATAAATAAAAGACCTAATTATTGCAGTTGCCTAACTAAGGAACTAAGGAGAAAGACAATAAGATTATCATTATGATAATAGACTAAATTACTGATATCAAGTAAACAGAAGTTCTGCTCAGACTCCACTAGCTACAACTATAGATCTATCAGTAATAGGTCTCTATACTCTAACATGCTTTAACTGTAGAAACTAAGATCATATTCAGAGGTTTTGTCCAAAGAAACAACCTTTATCCAATGATAGAAATGTCAACCTCATTCAAGTAGATAAAGAGACTTGAGAAATAAAAGAAAAAGCTATCTGGCTTTATGGCCAAGATGATACCTATCTATACTATAAAGCCTTTCTCTCTAAGGTAACTTAGGATACAGTATCTGCACAGATCAGAAAATGAGGAAGACCTCTAAGAAACTCACTTTCACCTCTATTATCAGTAACCATATCTACAGACAAACATCCAAGATATGGTCATTTCTCCTCAGATACTTCTCAAGAGAAGGACAAGAGAGTCAGAAGAGATACCCCTGAACCAGAAGCTGGTTTATCAAGAGTATTAAAAAGTATCTCTCTGCCTAATCTTAAAGAAGAAGAGCATATGAGCATAGAATCTTCAGCTGATGAAATGTTTAATAGAAATGAGAGAATGTACCACAAGGGACCTAGATATTGAATGAGTAGTAAACCCTATTAAACAGCATTACTTTGGGAATATATCTATACCCAGAATATAGGTCTTGTATTCAAAAAAGTCCTCAAGAATATACTAGAAGTTAGGTAAAAATTTCTGAAAGAAGTCAAGAAAGATACTAAGAGAATTCCTGTCTAAGGACTACATATACTGGAGCCTAGTACTATCTATACAGTTTATGAACATTAGTACCAAGAATACTAATTCACAAGGCTAGCTAATAGAAAAGTATATGGTGAAAATGTCAGAATTCTTGTTAATAATGGAGTAGTAGTTTATATTATTATCTAGTGAATATTAGAAAGAATCAGATGAGGAATTGTCAAAGGAACTAAAGCAAGAGTTATTATGACAGATGGATCAGCATTCACCCCTCTTAGACTAGTCAGAGATATACCTATTCAAGTTGAAAAGGCCTGCCTCAATATATCTCAAGCTGTCATAATCTTAGCAATCTCCTATAATCTGATTCTGAGAACTGACTGGTTGTATCAAGTTGGAGTCAATATAGATATCAAGAAATAACTCCTAGTCTTCATCTTCTATAGACAAAAGTATAAGGTATCAATTGAGTCTAAGAGATTATCAAGAAAAGCAAGTTAGGTCTCAGAAATAGAATAGTAAAGATATAAAGACACATCCACCACTACTGAGGATAAAAGTGAAGCAAATTTTCTATAAGAACTAAGAAGTGATTTTGATATCTCTAGAGACTCTGAAAGTAGTCAAGAAGACCTTTTTGTTGGAGTTATTAATACTGAAAGCCTGGAAGAGAGTATCAATTAAGCTATTAATAAAGAAGCAATACTTGAATTTGCAGGACTATCTATATAACCACCTCTACCTCTAAAAAAACTAAATTATACAAGCTTTCTGTTTAGATATATAAATACTACAACTATTTCTACTCACCAAGAGATGACTATAGTAACTGCTGAACCTTTGATCTCAAAAAGATCCCAATGCTAGTAATTGAAGATAAGGATAAGTTAAAATAAGCCCTAGTCCTCAGATGAACACAATTACCCACCCCAAAGACTTTTAAGAAGCCCTATAAGAAAGAGCAGAAGATTCTCTCTCACCAACCTTTGGAGACTCTGATAATTAAAGATAATAACAATAGTATCTATATCATCACTTAAGTCCTCCAGATCACTCTATCTATCTATGACAAATATTGAAAGAGATATTCAACAAATAAGGAAGTTAAGTAGTGAAATGAGGAATTTATTGAGCAAGAACACTGTGACTATAGAAAGACCTTTACTTATTACTGGTATAAATATCAAAGTATCTATCTCAGTGAAGATATCTATAAGAGCTAAGTCAAGAAGAAGGATTCTATCTTACAAGAATCTTGAATTTGCTAGGCCTGTCAAAAATGCAAAGAAATCAACTATGAAGGAGACTGCAAAGCTAAGAACAGGACCTCTATCTGAGACCTATCATTAGAAATTCTTGCTATTATTTGTTAATATTGCTAGTCACACCAAGATAAATAAGGAGTCAACCTTACTAGTGCTCCTAAATAAATTAAATCAATTCAAATTAAATTGAATTGGACCTTTGATTTGATTTATTGGAAGTACTAAACCTTACCTTCATCTTTATAGAAGTCTTAGATCTACTTAGAAAAACTAAATTCAACTATATAAGAAACTCAAAGACTGGAGTACATTGGCTATTCTTTAAGTCAGAATATATAGAGTTCTCATCTGCAGTAGCAACTACTAAGGTGATATTCCTCAAAACCCAGCTAGTTATTTAAGTCAAACTACAGTCATCTTAGGTACAACCTCTTCTTGTACAAACTAAAAGATTAGTAGGATATGACCACTATCTTCCCTATCAGATAATACTCTATTCTAGAACTATTAAAACCTTTAACCTTCAAATTATACTTACTATATCATCTAGATATTATAGATAACTAGTATCAAGATTATCTCTAATAACTAAAGAAATTATAATAAAAGAAAGAGTCATTGATCAGGACTATTGAGGTTCTCTAAAGATCATCATTTACAATAATAGTAGAAATCACTAAACCTTTAACCTCTTGAAATCCATTTGTCAAATTCTATTTATTAAGATATTATAGTCTACTATTCAAGAAGTGAATCAACTAGATAGCACTAAGAGAGAATAAAGAGATTTTGGAAGCACTAATAGAACTTCTCAACTACTATTCATTAAAGTCTACTTAGCAATAGTAGCTCAGTTCTGATAAATGTATAATAGAACAAATGAGCAAATAGATGAGATATAATAAGTGATTATATAACTCAGTGATGATGTCATATAATTGAGTATGATATACAATATTACAAATAATAAATGTAACAAATAATGTGAAATGATGTGAAAAATAATATCTAGCTTATTCCCAACAATTGGTGCTGTAGCAACTATTACCATAGTAGCTGATCATTGCCTAGTAATTGAGGTTTTGATCACAAAGTGTTTTTTGTCACAAACTACCTGATAAAGGTCATGATTACAAATCTCACTATAGTTACCAAATTAGTCACTCATATTTAGTCAGAAATCATAGACCAACTTGTATAAATACCCCCCAGTTTTTATCTAAAATAAAGTAGTTTTAGTTCAGTCCTTAATACAAGAATCAAGTTCCCCCCACACATATACATTCTCCTGAGTCTTAGTAATGACATCTAAGTGACTCTAGTATTTCTGACTAAACTCCAGAAGCCTAGCTAACTTTTACCAGAACTGAGACTGATATATAAATCCCCAAAGACTTAAGTAAATCCATTGAACCTAAATTTCAAGATGAATTCAGTCTATGTATAGCAAAGAATAAGACCTTTGAAAGATAGGACAAATAAGAAAGACCTTTGAAAGATGAGATACTACTACTATAACTACTTTCAAGTAAGCACTTTCTCAAACTGAAGGCTTCTTAGTACACATTGTATACTAAGTCTCTAAGTAATATTTTATTTCCCTAAGTATCCAAAGGATCAGAGAGAGATAGAAATAAGAGTTATTATAACTTGGTAGCAGCAGTTTACTGAGCCAAGATAGTATCAAGAACATACTTCTGAGAAGTTAGAACAAGACCAACCTTAGATAAGCTTACTCAGAATAATAAGAACATTCTTCTATATAGTTTAAACCCCTAACTGCTAAGTCTTTAGTCCTTATCTTATATAAAGTTAGCTAACTCTTTATAGTAATATCTATATAAGTTTGAAAAATTTTGATTAAGTATAGTTATTTTTATATAACCTTAGAATTTAATAAGAATATTAATTCTTAAAGAGAGAGAGATATAATAATGTTTTAGTTATAATATATTTTCAATCTTTTCTCTAGTCTTTTTTTATTTTTTTTAAATATTTTATAATATTCCAGTATCTTTTAATTACTTAGAAATTCTCTCTTAATACTAAGACTTCACTAGAACATTCATCTTTTTTCAGTATTAAATATTTTATTGAAATATTATGCATAGAATCTCATCAGTTATCTTTGCTAAAAACTACTTTCTTGGTTTTTATTTTTTATTTTTTGTTTTTTGTTTTATTTCTAAGTATAATAAATTATTATAAGTCTTTGAATTTTCTGATGGAAATTCCTATGGAATTTCCAACTAGCAGTCATAGTTATCTAAAGTAGTATAACTATATATAGATATATCCAGCATACTATATTTAGTCATAGCCTGTAGATATATATAAATATCCTCTATATTGAGTGAATTATAATCTCAGATCTGACTTATAAATAATTCTAAGTCTGATTAACTTAAGATATAAGTATAGTCTCTTCTAAAGTAAGAACCTGAGAATGATATTTAGACTCTACTATATCAGGCAATTCAGAACTCAGTACTTCCTCAAAAACTCAGAACTTAGGGCTAATAGTTACTAGTAATTATCTACAATATAGTAATTCTATTAGTATATAGTTTGATTATAATTTTATAGTAGTGGATAATTTCTCACCATCCATGAGCAATTCTCCTTCAAGAACACTATAAACAATCAGACAGATCAATATCACTAATATTGATAATGATAGCTAAGAAATATTTTTACCCTAGATATCTCTCAGACCCAAGTCAAAGAATCCAACAGAATTATCACTAAGTGGACTGAAACCCATATTAGTTAAGAAGAGTTTGACAAACTCAATAATGAAATAATCTAAGAAGTATTCAACATTTTCCTCATACTCAACAAAGAAGTTCTGTATATCCCAGAACTTAAGGAGAGATTCAACAATCTGGTTGATAGTTACTTTTATGAGAAATATATATGAGAATCTATTAAAGCTGCAACTGAACATTTTCTGAATTTCCTTCTAAATAATTGCTATTATAAGACCAAGGCTTTTCTGAACTATAAGAGATACTATACCTACTAGAAGATATCCCACTTCTACTATCAAATTCTCTATATACAAGTAATAATAATCCAGCAATAAGAGCTACAAGCTACCAGACTCAGTGGAATCCTTACCACATTATCCAGACCTAGAAGAATAATTAAAAAAACCCCCAAACCTAATCTTGGTAGCCCCAGTACTATTATAGAACTACTACCAAGAACATCAAGTCTATCCAAGATTACAGTAGACCCAATAATTATTCCATCAAAACTATCAGTCTATAGACTCATTTATCTTAGTGATATTATAGAAGAATCAGCCCAACTCACAATTAATATACAATAGTAATCAAAGAAGAAGAACCTTAACCATCCTATCAAATGGACAATATAGATAGCAGAATGTAATTAGCCAATAATAAGATAGCAGTATTGGCTGACCAAGTAGCTATACTTACTCAAGCTCTCTATCTCAACATCGAAATGAATAAGCCCACAAAAGGCCTCAACCTTACCTCATTTAAAGCAAAGCAGACCAAGTAACAACATTCATAGAATAAATTGATAACAACTATTATGCCAATAGTTGAAATGATAACCAAAGCTCAGAAAATATCCTCAAAAATAATATATACTATGAGGTTGAAGACCTCTATACAACTGCAAGCTCATAAGTAGAAAAAGTCACTATATATTTCACAGATACAGCAGCCCAGTAGTGGTACAACCTATCAATACATCCTCTCACCTGGGAAATCTATACTAAAATTCTTGCAAATAATAGAGATGATAATCACTCTGACTATAAAGCCCACCCAGCTACTATAGAATTAAAGGAGCTAATCATTTAGCAGTTCTGTAGCTCTACTTATATCACAGAAGCTAGAACAAAGCTCAAGAACCTATGATTCTATAATGATGAAAAAGAGATCTTGAAGCATTTTTCACAAAACTAGAAACTCTCCTAAACACTATAGGAGCAGAATACAGCCACTGAGAACAGACAGTAAATGGAACCTGAGCTGTCTATTTTTTTGATACTATCTCTGGATAGTTATCAGAAAAATTCTGTAAGTAAGAATAACTCTATAATTGCCCATATGAGTAATAGTGTCTAGGATAAGCTATTATCTAAGCATGTACCATTCTTATAGCCTAAAGACTAAGAGATAATAGAAATAACAGCAGAGGAGACAAATGACATCAATTTGAAAAGAAGTATAAACTATGAAATAAGTCCTCAAGACTATCAAGAGGATTCAAGTAAGTATACAATAAGGAAATAGAAGAACTCATGAAGAAAGGAGTATATTTCCACTATAAGAAGAGAGTATATATATCTCATAAATGTCCTGACAAGAAGACCAATATAAATAAAAGACCATTCTCCTCTTATATTATTACTATGATAGGAGATAACTCTAAAAGAATCTCTGAAAAAATCAACATCAAGAGATTCTACATTATTATAAAAATTCCAAATAAGGCACATAAATCCAATACCAGCTATGACCTCTACTCTAGCATAGAAGTAATTATTGAACCAGATATATAAGCAATTATCAGTATAGGTATTGAAATAGAAGTACCTAAGGAAATCTATATCTATCTTATAGAAAGAAGTAGTCTGACCAAAGAAGAGAAACTTCATATAGCTGGAGGAGTTATAGACCAGAGATTCAAAGGTGAAATCAAAATTCTACTACACAATACTGGACATAAAGGCCATCAAAATTACCTGTAGAAAATGAATTGCCCAAGCTATTATCAAAGTGATATACAATAACCTCAAAGTAGAAGAAATAAGTGAACTATCACCTTCGGATAGAGGAGAAAAAGCCTTTAGATTAACAGAAAAGTATACTAATAAGATTAAGGAGAAGACCAAGATATAGAAGATCATCTGTATTGAAGAACTCCAAGACTAAGCTGCCTAAAATATCATGAGGATTTTGAGGAGAAGGAGGATGGGGAGCTTGTAGAACTTCTGGTTGGATTGGAGGCTAAGAGGATGAAAGAGAAGGTAGTGACTGCTGAACATGATCTAGACTTGGCTCAGGAGGAGATGAATATAGAGTAGTAGAGGATATAGTTATTATTATACATTATTCCTTATAAACAGTACAACCAATATTTTTTCTTTGAATGTAAATGGGTTATGGAATTCATTTCAATGATGGAACATTTTTGCTTAGCTGAAGAGATTAGAGGCCAATCTCTTTCTTTTGCAGAATATCAGATGTGAGGATAATTTGGATAAACTGAAATAAACAAAGGAATGGAGAGGAGAGATAGTTTGGAAGGGCAAGGTTGAAATTCTGATCAGGAAGGGCAGAGAGGAGGTACAAAATATGCAGAACTGGGGAGACAGGCTGGTTTGGGAAGAGTGGATTTGCACTGATTGGGAGCCAGTTACAGTGAGATCCTGCTACTGGTGCTCGGGCAGGGGGTGATTGAAGGAGGAGACCTGGGCCCATGGGGCATTGGTTGAAGGGGAGAGTGATATTGTATTATTAGTACTATAGACTTTGGTAATAAAGGGCAGTCCAAGTGACTATAAAAAAA
>RBNI01000456.1:0-31043 GCA_003990745.1 Jimgerdemannia flammicorona | reverse complement strand
AAAAAAAAAAAAAAAACAAAAAAAAAAAAAAAAAAAAAAAAAAAAAAAAAAAAAAAAAAAAAAAAAAAAAAAAAAAAAGAGCACAATCCCAAGTACAAAAATGAAGAACAAGAACTGATAACAAAAATCTCATCAAACAATGCTTTGTGATAAATGCAAGAACCTGCTGACAAGAAGATTTCATCATACATAATAGAAAGCATGCCCCATACAAGTATGAAGAAGAGTTTTTATAGGATGAGATATAAAATAGAGAGAGGGGACAATGAATCAAAAAGAAACTAGAACAATGGATGTATGGGAATCATTTATATACATACCTTTCTCTGCTATCTTACTGGTCACAAGGTTTGGTAGGCAACCTTCCAAGTCCTCTTTCCCCTATTATTACCCCCTCTACCTCAGGTTGATTTGCTGTGCCTACATGGACATGGTGGGAGGAGGGCAATGGTGATGAGTTACCCCTTTATCAGTATCAGATCAGTGTCTTCTCCACTTTTTTGCAGTTTCTGGTGCCTTCAGCTGCATCTGGAGTATATTCATTTTGGTGTGGCACCTTCTTACTTTTGCTATCACCAACAAGGTACTGTCTCGGTGTGTCTCAGGCTACATAGAGAGTTGGCCGACCTTGGACATCAAGTGCTCAGTATAGGTTACCTGTAGGTCCTTAGTGCCTGTAATGGGGCTCTCTGGCTTTGGCGAGCTTCCCAGCAAGCATGGTTCTGGTATAGGAGACTGCTTTTTGGATGTTGTTGGGTTGGGAGGAGAGATGGCCATCACAGATCAATAATGGTGAACCAGTAGGGTACCAGACTGGGGGTGGTCATCAGGGCTGGGGCAGGTACTGCTTTGGTGGGGCCTTTTGATTGGTGCGGCATAGTTAGGTAGTAGGTGTCACTCTTGGCTTCTTTTGGTAATTTGGTGGATTGGGCCCTGGTCATCAGGGGGGGTCGGGGGACCTGAGGCTACCTATTTCAGACATCTTGGCTACACTCAACTAGAACTGGGAGCTGACATGGCAATGTGATCAAGGCCTGCAGACTTGAGTAGTGGAGTATTGGGGGTCTCCTCCAGCCTTATGTGTAAGTCCTTTACTCACCTTAACTGGGAGAACCAGGACCTACCCACCATGTTGTACTTTGATGAGGGTTTTTTCTTTGCCTGTCATTCTCTTTGGGGCAGTAGGGGCTATTATATTTAGCTTGGGCATGGCCTTATACATATGTTGGATTCTTGGGCATGCACTTTTGGTCATTGAAATATGACTGGATTTCCCCTAGTGGTAGGGAGAGCATAGTATGCAGAATGAGATACAGGCTACCATAGGCCCTACTATACCTGGCATGGTTGAGCTGTTGGACAATAGCTAATCTAGATAATGGGGGGGCAGTGCTTGATAGTTGATGGGAGAGGGTTTTGGCCTATATAGTCTAGGTTTCCTTCCAATAAAAATCCGTGAGACATGAGTCTTTAAAAAAAAAAAAAAAAAAAAAAAAAAATAAAAAAAAAAAAAAAAAAAAAAAAAAAGGGAATCATTTATATAACAATATACTAATATCTGTGATTGGCAAGGACAAGGAAACAGAGGAATGAGTATTATAACCATTTGGAATAAAGATACACCATCATGACACCCAAGCTCAAAAATAGAAATTCCAAAGAAAAATCCAACCCTTTTCAATGTTGCTCAAATATTCTTCTTTGACTACTGCCCATCCTCTCTATTGTCTACATATCCATCATTCTCATCCTTCATTGAATCTCTCCTCTGGACACTGACCCTTTTCATCACCTCATTGAATGATTGATCCCTTGGTAATTCTGTTATTGCCTCAACCTTAAACCCAGTTTCACTTGACAGTCCTGTCTCAAAGCTAGATGTCCTGGACCCAGACCTGCTCCTACTTGTGCCAGTGCCAAACCTAGCTCCACTCTCCTCCTCAGGATCCAATCCCAAGTTCCCATGGGATGACACGCAGTCAGGGACACCACCATTCTGCTTGTCCATAAAGAAGAAGATAACATTGGTCTCTGAGTCATTGGTGCGGCCCCAGTTGAAGATGCAGTCATCCAGTCAGTCCATTTTGGTGGTGAAGAATCCACCAGCTAACTTCATGGCTGCTGAGACTGAGGGGGTCGAAGTCATTGTTCCTGGGGTGTGTGAGAGAGTAAGCAGGATCCGATTGGCATCGAAGTCAGGAAATACCTTGGGGCCATGCTCGTTGATCAGGTCTGTGATATCATGTGAGAGTCTGTCATACACCATACAGAGGTTCTCCACAGAGGCAGGGTCAATGATCGAGAGAAAGAGTGGGCGGAGGGAGCTGAGAAGGTGAGAATTGGTTAGTACTAGGGTTAATACAATGCTCCGAAATGAGCTCTACAAGATCACATCCAATGCAACAACCCCCTCTCATGAATATATATATATATACAAAAAAAGGGGAAAAAAAGCAAAAATAAATCAGGATGGAATCACATACTGATACACATCGATCGCATTCTCTCCAAACCTCATGCTGGTATAGCTAATAAACAGTAGCAAATTCCATGTAAGCAGTTGTGTGAGCAGCTTGATAGATCTGGGCCAGTTGCTCCGAAGCATGATGAACAGAGTGATAAGGGTATAGGTAGTGTAGAGGGCAGGAATAAAGACCAAGCCAATGAGTAGCTTCTATGTGGCAAAGATGTTGCGGCCAGCAATCTTAACCATTGAGCCAGTGAGGGCCTCTGTTGGAGTTGGCAGAAGAAGAGCAGGATGGAAGAAGAGGTTAAGAAGGAGATGGTTGTGATGGTTAAGTGATTGGCAGAGCAGTACTAAAATATAATAGACTATATGTACCCCTAGCTTTCTTGGCATTAAGATGTGGGTGATGGTAGTGATAGGCAGATTGAGAATAGTACTAGAAAGAAGATGTAGAACATTATGAATGATGGATTTAGTCAATGTACTCTAATCCCTTCCGAACTCTTCCACAATCTCTGATATGTAATTAACATTGGCTGCCCCCCCCCTCCCCCCTCTCCCCCAGCCCCCCTTAGCCAAACCTTCCAATATACCCAACCCACTTACCCCGGGAACGACAGTAATCTCCACACAACTAGTACAGTGAAGTGGTATAACAATAGGCTGAATGCATAGGGCCCACTGAGGGAGGTCTTATTGACCTAGTGATCATGTAGACCATGGTACTTCAGGAGCTAGTTGTATGCTAGGACTTTCTGCTACAGTTCCATCACTCTGGAATCCTCCTTATACCTGTTGTAGTTATAAATGAAGTGCCAATTCAGTTCCACCACCTGCAATATGTGGAGCTTATGATACATGGGCTTATATAAGTGGTGAGTGGCTTGGATGAGCTGGTTAGATGAAGTCGGGAGATATATATGATTATTAGTGATTAGGTTCAATGATTAGAGAATTGGTGTATCTCATGAGCACTTATTACCACTTTTCTCCTGCTTCCCATATAGCATCCTTCCTGCACTATCATAACGACCCTTTCTCCAAATTCCTACTAACTATAAGGGTTTCATAGTCCGACACTCTAATAGTAATGCTTTTGAGGGCATTATAGATAGTGTCTAGCAGCTTTCCACATGCCTCATGCTTTTCAGCCCTGCCATTCTTGAACTTTTCGACAAGCTCCAGTGAGATGGTAATCGGTGCACCAAACTCAATCATGGTACATGAGTGGAACTTATGTGGGTGGAAATAGTTTAGCCATATGGAACAATCTTCACATCAAGCCCTGGATGCACATGCATAGCCCCAAGTGCCAGGACAGTGACACCGGCCTTGAGCAGCAGCATTTCTGCATGATCATGGGAGCAGCCCTCGGGGAATTTGGCAATATAGTTCCCTTCATTGAGGGTCTTGTGAATACTCCTGTAGATGAATTCCTGGTCGACATGGGGCAGGCACTTGAAGGAGCAGCCCTCCTCACTGGTGAGCAGCTCGATGGCCCTGAGCTCCTAGCATTCCTTCTTTATCAATAGCTCCATATCTGAGATGATCTATGTCACCTCAGCAGAACCAAGACCCTTGGAGAGTGAGATCAAGTCGCATACATGGAGCTGCATGGTGAAGCACATGTTCAGACCTGTGATGTGAAGGGGGTCAGTCTTGATGTTCAAGAGTTAGATTATGCCGATGCTAGGCTTGGCAGGATGGATGATGGGGACTGCATAGGAGTCAGGTTAGGGGGTTTAAAATTAGTGGATGTGAAAGGTTTATGTAAACCATCGTCAAGCGAATTTCACCAATATTTTGTATCTTTTTTCGACCAAGTATAATCAAAACTACACATCACAAAACAAAAACACAAAATACCCAGTGGCATGGATCATTTTGATGAAGAACCTGATGCCCCTTCGGTGCATGGATTTCTCAGTAATAAGGAAAGAGACACAGTGGTGGCATTCTTACATCAAGGTCATGGCATCAATGAACTAGAGATGGATGAGTTATGAGGGAATCAGTAAGGTGTGTTTCTTGGCCATCCATTCCACCAAGATGTTAAGTATGGTCTCTTAGCGAGGAGCCCTTGCAACATAGGCTCTTGTTTCAATTCTGAGTGCCACATTACTGTCGGACCACCATACTAGCTTAGATGTATATATCGACAACCACTCCAACCACTCTGTGAATCCTTGTGTTTGACAGATATGGAGCAAACTCTCATCTGGTTAGAATGGGGTGTAGCAATGAAAATGACAGATCCCTCAATGGGGATGCAGTGCATACCGTGCGGTCTGACCTCACAGCAGAGGATGTCGAGGACTACATTGCATATCCACCCAAAGATGTCATAGACCAAGCAGTTATGGGTCATTCTTGGCTTAGAATTTTCTGGGCATGCTTTGGTGAGTGTGTTTATGTATGTGTGTTGTTTGACATACAGGTGTTGTGCTGTGGGTGTGGTAGAGTTAAGAGTGTTGCTCACTCATTACTTCATGAATGGTGGGGGCATAAGGTTAGAGTGGTGGTGGGTGATAGAAGAGGTGGAGTGATGGTGGAAAAGTAAAAGCAGTGAGCGGTAATCTAAATATGTATGACAGATAAGGGAAAGGTGGGGAAGATAGGGAGTCAAAGGAAGATATGGGCTTTACAACTCATAGAAGGTTGAAGAGAGAGAGATATTAATAAAAAAAAAAAGGCATCCCTTCGCTTAGGCCCAATATATTGCTCCATACTATGAGGAGTCAAAACTCAGTTCAACTGCCTGTTATAGATAATATTCATTAACAATAAAATACTTTTGAATAAAAAATAAGACGGTTAATATAATAAATACTGGTGCAACTCTCACAAGCATACTTATTACTTGTATCACATAATGCTTAGGAACGATGAGTCGCAAAATTGCCACGTTCTGATACTCACGTCCTGATATAGAAAAAGTCTCGCGTCCTGATATTGCAAAGTGTCACAATTACCATATCGCGAAATCACCACATCCTAGTATGGAAAAAAAAAACAGTATCGTGAGATCACCATGTCTCAGTAGGGAAAATTAAAAATATTTCATCTCAATCCCTTTTACATCAACCCACAACTTCAGTAACTCATCATTATATAAATCGCCCTATTGCTCACCAAATGCTTGGTGCTTGGCAAATTCACAGAAGTACAATACAACTTGCTCAAGATTTTGGATATTCTCACTGCACTTGTTTGAATATAATTTATCATTATGAGCAATTTGGTACTCTAACTCATTCTCATCATCATACTGGAGGACAAAATACTATTTTAAATAATGTTCAATGAAAGACATTAGAGACAGTTGTTTGTAATTGGTAAGACTATAATATATATAAATATATATATATTAAATTTTTATTTTATTTTATTTCATTTTTAGATTCAAACCATATATCGAATCTCCATCTCTTTTGATGGATGCTGGATTGCCTGCTCTTAGTATTTCTACTATAAAGCATGAGATTATGGCTTTGGAATTTACTCTTCAAATTCCTGTTTATAAGCCATTACTCTCTGAAAATAATATTGCTTACCATTTATTATGGGCATCCCAACATCAACATTAGACTGAAGAAAAATGGTATACAGTGAGTTTTTTATTTTATTTTATTTTTATTTTAATAATAATAATAATATTGTTATTATTTTCTTTATATTTATATATTTTATCTTATTTCTTTTAGGTCATTTTCTCTGATGAATCTCAATTTAATCTTTTGAATCAAATTATGAACTACATGTTCTTTGTCGATATAGTGAAAAATACTTAAATGAATACATTTTGCATGATCAAGTTCAAGGTCACAGTGGAGGTATTATGGTATTTGGATAGTTCTCCGGAGATTACAAGAGTTCTCTTTTTCAAATAGATATAAGTATTACTAAGATGGTCAACCTTAAAATGATGCATGAACAAGTTCTTCTATAGATCACTCAATATTATGGATAAATTCATGGGAATTATATATAGCAGTAAGATAATGAATCTATATATAATGCTAAAGTTATCAAGTGAGAGCTCAAAGAGCTTAAACTCAAGTAGCTTGAATTCTGGTAAGCAAAATCTCCTGATACAAACTCAATTGAACATTTGTAGGGTTATCTTAGATATGTAATTTGCCACTATCATCCATTGCTTAATAATCTTGATAATTTATGAATAGTACTTTAAGATAAATAAAATGCAATTTCTCTGGAGATCTGCAATACTATCATTAAGAGTATGCAAGCTTTAGTAGATATGAGAGGCAAATCTACAAAGTATTAATTATTATTATTTAGTATTTTATACATTGATATATTCTTTATTTTTATTATCATTATATAATTATCTATAAACTTTAGTCACTGTGAATATTTAGTTGAATAGTAATTAAATAAAAATGATTTTGTACTCCATAATATGACCCAAATTCAATCTGCTCAAACAGGCAGTTGAACTGAGTTTTGACTCCTTATAGTAGTAACTAGTCAACCATTCAGTCCTATCTGACTCACTTCCTATATGCAGCCAACATCCACTGAGCCTTCATATTTAAGCCAACTAAGAGAAACCCATTAAAAGCAGTAGGTTAGAAACTTCAGTAATGATTGCAATCAAATAACATCAGTGGCTTGGTATGGCAGAATTTGATTTTGCTCTCTATTACAGAGCATGGCTCAATTTCCTATATGGATAGTGCCAAAAGCCAAAAACCAATTTCATATATTATATATGTATTTCATATATTATATATGTATTCCATATATTATATATGTGTAAGCAATAAAGGAAAGCAACATACCACATGTACAAGTTTTCCATCGAAGTAGGAGCCTTATTGCATGATCCATAGTTCTCCTACAAAAAATAAAAATATGAAATAGAAATACATTTTAAACCAAACTCTGCTATACTGATTTTTTACCATCCTTACCACTATTAAAACTATATTAAAAATATTAAGCTAGTATAATAAACCAAAATGTACCACCTGAATTATAACTTAGCCAGATGATGCAAACAATTAGCATACTTACTCAGTATGATGAGACCTCTAGTGTATCATAGTTACCCATGCCCACCATACTTATAATTAGCCAGAATACCAGATCAGGGTTGTTTACCTGTATCCTGAGGACACACTCATGTCCTGCAGACACACTTATGTCCTACAGACACACTTATGTCCTGTGGACACATCTGCACCCAGAAGGCACATCCAAACATTACCAGAAGTAGTAAATCTATAGTTAGCCACATAGCAACCAGATAGCAATCACAATGTATAAAATACACCAGAGACAAGAGTGAATAAACCTCAGTCTGAAATACAAATACCAAAGAAGTCTCTAAAGATTGAGCATTGGTCCTCTTTCCACTCTGGTCCACTTTCTGATACAAATCTTGAAGATTTTACAGCCAAGTTCAAGTAAAGAACTTCACCACCTTTGGAATTATTGGTACACTTGTCAGACTAAGCCTGAAGAATTCCAGTTTTCTGCCAAGTTCAAGGAAGAACTTCGCCATATTCTCAGAAAGCCTGCCTTTCTTGCTACAAGCCAGTCCCTTGATATAACTTCACAGTGATCCATTCATGCAAACAAAGCCAGCCTAAGATATAACTTGTCAAGAACCTGAGTTATTTCCCAGAAGCCACCGATTCAGAAAGAATCCGCACCACCTGAGTTAATTCCCAGTTGAAGTGCTGTTTTCAAGAAGCTGCCAATTCAGGAAGAATCCACATCATCTGCCATTTTCAAGTTATTCATATTCCCAGAAGAGCCTGATTTACATCATCTGAGTTATCTGTTGTTCCCAGTGAGCCAAATCTAGTTGTCCACCAAATCTGCATAAAGATCATCCTGCATAAAGAATCCACTTGCGCTATACAAGATTATCATGCAGAAATCGCATAAGGAGAACCACTAAATTGCCAGACCATCACACACAAGGAGATCATTACGCTACACAAAGAAATCACCTGCTACTCAAGAAGAAAACCACTTGTGCTATATACGAAATTCTACCAATTCCCAATTTACCCAAGAAGGAAACCCATTTACACATACAAATTGCTGCTATACCCAGAGAACCATCCCAATTAGGAAATTGACATACAAATTGATCGCAGATATCTAGCTTTTGACTATTATACTGCTAAACACCAAGGACCTCAGGAATTTTAGAACATTTTATTCCTTTTAACAAAGTAACTATGGGCTCAAGCCAAACTACATCAACCCCCAACCTTGTAATTTTCCTCCATTGAGCCAGCACATTACATTTGGGGGCTCAACTGGAAAGATTTCAAATTGACATGACTTTTCAGCTCACAAGAACTCATAGTCAAACTGGATACATTTGATACAACACTAATTTCTGCCACAACAGGAGAACTAGTCATTATCAGCATTTGGACAGAAAGAGAAGTAATCACATCAAGACTTGCCAACTACCCAGTATCAGAAGGATCTCAACCAGAAGGAAGTACAGCCCGAAATCCCCAACCAGATCAACCAGACAATATAGGTAGCCCTGTTGGGGATTTTGAAGAACTTGCACAAGAACTAGAAGATCTTATTACACAAGCCTGAGATCTTACAGCCAGACACCCCATACCAGTCCCACCAATCTCCCCAATAGAACCTTCACCACAACCTCTTGCAGAGTAGGAAGTAGCTCCTACAAGAATACCTAGGCTTATTCCACCTCATCCAAGGTCCAGAACACCATCCTCAAGATACCCAAGCACCCCCACCTCCAGTGACAGCTCAGAAAGTAAATCAGAATCAGAATCTGAATCTGAACCAGAATCAGAAGAAAGTGACAATGAAATGGCCACCTCATTGCCAACCTTTGCAGGATACCCAGAGGAAGACCCCCGAGAATTCCTTGATGGAATTGAAGGAATCACAGCCCTGAGGAATCTCTTAGATGAAAGAAAAATAGCCATTTATAAGGCTCAGCTCAGAGAACCAGCCAGAGGAATTTTCTATCGAACAGCAAACAATCCAGATTCAGAATTGGTGAGACAGATACAAGCAGTACTATCTTATGAGCTAGAGTAGGTGGCCATGGTCCACTGGCTCATCAAAAAGTATGCAGGAAATGAAACCTGCCACAAAGCTCAAGAATTCATCATAGAGATGAAGATGAATCTTAGAGAATTACCCAGAGCCTTCTTCACAAGAATCCAGAAGAGAATGCATGCAGCTGGGTTCAATGCCACCAACCAGAACATCATAGGTCCAATGACCTTCATAAATGGAATTCCTCCAAACATTGCCCAGCATGTCCACACTCTAGGCATCAGAAGGTCTGAAGAGCAAGTAGATGCAGCCCAAGGATTCTTTGATGTCAGACAAGAAACTACCTAGAGTGATCATAACAAGAAAGAAGATAAAGAAGACATCCTGGTCAAAGCCCTATAAGGACTCCTTCAAGGACAAGAAAGATCTGAAGAAATAAGGCCAGCTAAGAAAGAAAAGAAGGACAGAAGTGAAATCTGAGACCTTAGCTTGAAGTTGGACTGATTGGTTGGACAGATTGAAAAACTTACTATATGTGAAAATGAGAGCTACCAAGGCATTAGAGGATACTCACCACAGAGGAGCCAAGGCTATCCACCAAGAGATAACAGGAATTACCAGTAAGAAGAAAGAAGGTACCCTGTCCAAGATAGAACCCAAGTTCAATACTTCCACTGTGGACAATTTGGACACTATGCTACTGAATGTGATAATAAAAGAGGTGACCAAAGAGACTTGGCACCATCAAACCAAAGGAATGACATTCAGTACAAGAAGACTGAAGCCCATCCTGTAGAAGATTTTGAGGAAGCAAGCAATAGTGAAGACTATAGTGACCTAGACTTGTACCCCATCAAGGTTACCTCTCAAAAAACAGTTTACCCAGCAGAGAAAAGGAAGAGACCTGTGAGAAGGCCATCCAGGAACACCAGCAGAAGAATCATCCAAGAAGAAGACAAAGAACATGAGGAAGAACAAGTAGAAACATCTCCCCGAACCCCCTTACATTTTGTCCCTGAGACAAACGAGTTGCTATCAGAAGATGAAGAAATGGAACAAGAAGAATGAGAACCTGCTGCCTTAAAGCCCAAGAAGAAATATTCCCCAAAGACTATGCCCAGAGACATTTACAATAAAGCCTGACAGAAGATTCAAGAGGCCAAGATGGAAGTCCCTCTCTTGCAGTTCCTGCAAATGATATCAGCTGGAGTCCAAAACAAATTGCTGAGAACAACCAGGTCTAGTACTGGCTGAGTTCCAATCCCACAGCAAGAACCAGCCCTCATCTCTGTTCAAGTAGCTGAAAGACATGTCAGTACCTACCTATATAGAGATATTGGAGGACAAAAAGTAAAGATTCTCATAGACACAGGAGTGGCTGTATGTGTCATTGCCAAAACATTTCTGGACACCCTACAATGGTCCATTGATGGACCATCCAACCTCAGCATCATAGTGGCAGATGGAGCCCAAACTCAACCCCTTGGAGAAGTATAAAATATCACTATCTCCCTTGGACACATTCAGTTCTTCATCCCCAAAGCTATTGTCACCAAAGCTGTCACCTATGACATGATTCTTGGCACCAACTGAATGAAGGAAATGAATGCAGTTGTTGATATTGGTCAACAAGTACTCAAGTTTGATTACCAAGGTAAGAAGTATAGAGTTAAGGTGACCAGCTATGAGTAATCAAAGAAGAAGAAGAAGGTCACTATTTGGGAAGAATATGCCAGTAGTGAAGAATCTACCACAGAAGAAGAGGAAGAATCTGAAGATAGAAATAATCCCAGACTCAATCCCTGAATTAACCTGGTGGATGACAGATCAGAAGACAATGTGTGGGCTAAGAACACTATCTCCATCACCATCGGAGCCATTGCAGGAGAAGCCAAAGGATGCCCTATCTGTCTCAAGAGACACAAGTGTTCTGAGCACTCTTCCAAGATCATGGGAACAAGCAAATCGCCTGGCACAGCCTGCCCAGAGTGTAGAAGGAAGTAGAAGAAATGCAGACATGTTCCAGAAACACCTGCAACCAAAGCTGCAGAAGTACAAGCAATTTGGGGTCAAGAATCATTGGAGGAAGAAGAAACTTCTGACCAAGAAGTTCCTGAACAAGAAGCACCCGAAGAAGAAGAGGTCCCTGAACTCATTCCCTGGGATGACCCTTACTGGATACCACCCAAAGACAATGACCCTTGGAATACAGAAGAAGGACCCAGTACAATCACCATTATTCCCAAGAAAGAAACTCACCAAGAGAAAGCTTTTCAGCTAGAAAGATGTCCACACCAAATGGTCTTCCACTCTCCCGGAGACTACTGCTATCAATGCCATTTACTGGACCAATAGAAGAGACAGAGACCCCAGAGACCAAAACCCCTGAATATACTTACACAGTCAACTACCTTTCAAGAAGTCACCACCAAGCTGCAAAGCCGATTTAGGGAAGACTTCTTCACCCAGACAGAAATATATCCCTTGTCTACTCTTCCACCCACTTATGACCAAGATGGGTACTATTTCCCAAGACAACAAGAGATCAATAACCAGGAACATCATTTCCAAGCAATGGGATATTGCAACTATGGAAAACACCCAGACTGCCAAGACTGCAGACATCAGAAGATCCATCTCAGTCATGATGTTGCAGTCTATATGTTGAAGAGAGGAGATAACTGGAGTCAGATCCAAAAAAGCCAGATCTGAAAAAGCCAGACCAAGAAGCCAGGAAGAAGAATCCTCAAGATCTATGATCTGAGAGAAGACATCCATGCGCTCATCAGACATGCAACCCACCAAGGATAGGCAGAAGATGCTACCAACTTCATGGAAGCCCTAGACCCTATAGGAAGAAGAGGAATCAATTATCTCTGAGATCCCTCTACTGGAGCCAGATGGCCACACCTCAACCTCAGAGCTTGGAGGCTCTCTGCTAGTGGAGCTTCAGCCTTAGGAAAGCCCGAACTTAGCAAGGACATTACCCAGTATACCCTGCTACATCCCAAGGCCAAACCCCTGACCAAAGCCCACCTAGAGGATGTGGGATATAATCTTCACAGTTTGGAGGATAAATCTATCAAGCCTGGAAAATCCTTCATGATCAGAACTAGATTAGCCATGCAGCCACCTCAAGGAGCTTACATCTAATTGACCTCAAGGTCTGAACTTGCCAGACAAGAAATAACCATAGAAGGAGGAACCATTGATCCAGGATATACAGGCGAAATCAAGGTTATTCTACACAACAGCAGTGCAGAATAGCACCAAATCATTAGAGGACAGAAGATTGCCCAAGCTGTCTTCATGAAGGTCAGGACCCCACAATTACAGAAAGTATCTGAACTGACTGAAGGAACAAGGCAAGCCAAAGGATTTGGAAGCTCAGACAAGAAGGAAGTATATCTCCTTCAAGTCAACCACCTCAAGAGGAATGCTCTCCAACAAGTATACCAACAACCAGTCAGACTGCACAAGAATCTCATCCTGAAGCCTGGAGAACAAGCTACCTTCAAAATCTTTGCACCACTCGACCCCAGAAACCTTTTCTTTGAATCCAAGGAAGACATCCCACACCTGGACATAGAGGGACATACATTCCCTAACAAGATGAATCCAGTACACTCCCAAGCAACCAACCAAAGTTTGGAGACCATCATATTGCTGAAAGGAACCATCATAGGATATCTGGTGCCTTTTCTCAACCGAACTCATAGAGAAGTTTATGAGCTAAACCTATTGGGAAATGGCAAAAGGTCCCAGAAGAAAGGAAAGGCCCTGCTGTGACCCAGGAGATAGTGAAGCCTTCTACCAACATCGGAGAAGAATTGACACCTCAACAACAACAACAACTAGTAG
This sequence comes from Jimgerdemannia flammicorona, assembly GCA_003990745.1. NCBI lineage: Eukaryota > Fungi > Mucoromycota > Endogonomycetes > Endogonales > Endogonaceae > Jimgerdemannia > Jimgerdemannia flammicorona. The sequence goes on along the minus strand of RBNI01000456.1, from coordinate 17,683 downwards.
AACTTCTCAATAAATATCAAGATATCTTTACTACTGATTATGGCAACCTGCCATACAATCCATCATATCACCACAGCATAAATATAGGAAATGCAACACCCATTCTGCGGAAACTCTATAGAATACCCCATCACTTGAAAACATTTGAAAAGGAGTACATTTAAGAACTTTTAGACAATGAAGTCATCTGCCCCTCTACCAGCCCTTGGGCTAGCCCTATACTTATTATACTGAAGAAAGGAGGATAGAGACTCTGTGTGGACTACAGGAAACTCAATTCAGTCACCAAAAAGAATGCCTATTCTTTGCCCAGAATCGATGACCTTCTGGATCAGTTACAAGATGCCAGATACTTCAGCAGTATGGACCTCTTCATGGGATTCCATGAAATCCCCATGGACCTAAAAGACATTCAAAAGACAGCCTTCCTTGCTTTAGGAAAGCTGTTTGAATACCTCTGAATGCCCTTTGGACTTTGCAATGCACCCCCCACCTTTCAGAGAATGATGAATTCATTCTATACTCCCTTGATCCACTACTGCCTGATTATATATATGGATGATTCCAACATCTACTCAGTAAATTTCGAAGAACACCTGCACTACCTAGAGGAATTCTTTAAGCTCACCCACAAGAACCACTTGAGGCTGAATGCAAAGAAATACTACTTTGGGAAACAGAAACTTGAATTCCTTGGATTCATAGTTTCAAAAGAAGGAACTCATGCAGACCCAAAGAAAACAGAGAAGATCAACAATTGGCCAGTACACAAGACTCCAAAGGAAACACTATCATTCCTGATACTAGTATCCTACTACAGAAGGTTTATCAAGAACTTAGCCCAAATCACTGCTCCAATCCGAATCCTTCTAAGAAAGGAGTATCATTCAAATAGACAGAATCACAAGAAAAAGCCTTTAAAGAACTCAAGAACCATATGACTGCAGTACCAATACTTGTGCACCCCAATCTACAGAAGCTATTCATCTTATATACAGATGCTTCCAAAGATGGCCTAGGAGCAGTTCTGGCCCAAGAAGGACCCAATCAACAGCACTATATAATAGCCTATATAAGTAGAGCTACCAATCAGCAGCAGATGAACTATTGTAGCACCAAACTGGAATATCTTGCAGTCATATAGGCAGTCACCCTGTTCAAGTATTATCTTATCAGAAAAAGGTTCACTCTGATCACAGACCATGCAGCCCTCAAATGGTTATTCAACTGCAAGAAACCCACTAGAATTCTAGCCTGATGGATTCTTATCCTTCAGGATTACAAAATTACTATCATCCACAAAGCAGGGAAAGCTCACAACAATGTTGATTTACTTTTCTGTCAGCCCCAATGAATCAGAAGAAGGGTGTCCCAAGGAACCACACCCTAAAGAAAACTCCTCAGACCATTAAGGCACAAGAAAATCTCATCCAAAAAGAACATCAGAAAGCCCACCAAGGACAGACAAGTACAGAAGACAAGATTCGAGAATAATACCAACATTGGCCCCACCTCAGAGCACAAGTCTGAGACATCATTCAGAAATGTGACTTCTGCCAGAAGTACCAAGGAAAGAAGAACTATCAAGCACCACTACAACCAATTGCACCACCAGACAACATCTTTCAGAGATAGGGAATAGATGTAATCAGACCTCTACCAGTTATATCAAGAAGTAACAAATACATCCTTGTATTTGTAGAACATCTGACCAAGTGGCCTGAGGCTTTCCCAATAGAAATTGTAGATGCCCTAACCATTGTAGGCCTTCTCCATAGACTCACACTCAGACATGGACCCCCAGAAGAACTTATCTCTGACCAAGGTACAGAATTCATCAACAACATAATCATAAGTTATGCTTGAATTCACAAGATACATCTCAAACAGACTATATCATATCATCCCCAGACCAATGGTATGACAGAAAGGATGAACTAGACCATCAAGAAAGGACTTGCCTGAGTCAATTCTACCAATTGGGACCTCTGCTTACCTGAGATCCTATGGGAAATCCAGAACACCTCTGCTGCATCAACCAAACAAAAGCCCTTCGAAATGCTGTTTGCCAAGAAAACCAGAACTGCTGACCATGAGAACCTCAGAAAGCTTTTTGAAAAAGGAGATCAGCTGTAAAATGAAGCCTGAATTCAGATTATCAAGGCCCAGGAAAGACAAAAGAAGTATTATGACCAGAAACAGAGGATCAGAAGATTAAGATTGGTGATCAGGTCCTAGTTTAGAGAAGTATGATAGAAACAAACTTTGCTGCTAAACTGGAACTGAAATGGGAAGGACCTTATCTTGTATACAACATCAGAGGAACTAGTATCTATTTAAGAAGTATGGATGGACAAACCCTGAAGGCACCAGTACACATCAATTATCTCAAAATATACCTCTCCCTACACTATAAACCAAAGAATTGACAATCACCTCCAGACTCTTGTCCTCAGTTCCCTCCAAGCTCTACTAGTTCCTCTGCCTCAGTTCCAGAAACCCAATGGAACATATCTTCAAAAAATCCAAGCTCATCAAGAGAACCTCACTCTGGCTGAGAGACTACTCAAGGTCCACCAGCTGCAGGCATACTATGCAATTGGAGAACAACTGCAGAATCTTCCCCTCCCAGACCTAGCTTATGTTCATAACACCACTGGCCTAAACAGAAGGAATACTACTACTGCAGACAGACTATACACAATCTACAAACAAAACCCTTCTGCATTAATCCAGGCCCAGTTCTCCCTGAATAACCTCCAAAGGATGACACTGCCTACCTACCTCAGCATCATTCACCAAGTTGAGATCCTATTTTCTGAGGAAGAAGAGGAGCCCCTGGAATGGAGTGATCATAGCTCAGATAATAATAATGGAACAGGTATAGATGCAGAAGCTGCTTATGCCTATTGGGATGATGACTGAAGAATAGTCTGGGACAGACTACCCTTCAGTAGGGGCTGATATAACAAACCAAAAAATACCACCTGAATTATAACTTAGCCAGATGATGTGAACAATTAGCATACTTACTCAGCATGATGAGACCTTCAGTATATCATAGTTACCCATGCCTGCCACACTTATAATTAGCCAGGACACCAGATCAGGGTTGTTTACCTATATCCTGAGGACACACTCATGTCCTGTGGACACACTTATATCCTATAGACACACTCATATCCTGTGGACACACCTGCACCCAGAGAGTATATCCAAACATTACCAGAAGCAGTAAATCTATAGTTAGCCACATAGCAATCAGATAGCAACCACAATGTATAAAATACCCCAGAGACAAGAGTGAATAAACCTCAGTCTGAAATACAAATACCAAAGAAGTCTCTACAGATTGAGTATTGGTCTCCTTTCCACTCGGTCCACTTTCTGATATAAAGCTTGAAGATTTTGCTGCCAAGTTCAAGTGAAGAACTTTACTGCCTTTGGAATTATTGGTATGCTTACCAGACTAAGCCTGAAGAATTCCAGTTTTCCACCAAGTTCAAGGAAGAACTTTGCCACATTCCCAGAAAGCCTGCCTTTCTTGCTACAAGCCAGTTCCTTGATACAACTTTGAAGTGATCCATTCATATAAATGAAGCCAGCCTAAGATGTAACTTGCCAAGAATCTGAGTTATTTCCCAGAAGCTGCCAATTCAGAAAGAATCTGCACCACTTGAGTTAATTCTTAGTTGAAGCTGCCATTTCCCAGAAGCTACTGATTCAGGAAGAATCTATATCATCTGTCATTTTCAAGTTATCCATATTCCTAGAAGAGCCCAATTTGTGCCATCTGAGTTATCCGTTATTCCTAGTGAGCCAAATCTAGTTGTCTGCCAAATCCACATAAGGAATATTGCTAAGATTGTCCTGCATAAGGAATTCACTCATGCTACACAAGATTATCATGCAGAAATCGCATAAGGAGAACTGCTAAATTGCCAGACTGTCATGTACAAGGAGATCATCATACTATACAAAGAAATCACCTGCTACTCAAGAAGGAAACCACTCACACTACATATGAAATTCTACCAATTCCCAGTTGACCCAAGAAGGAAATCCATTCATACACACAAATTGCCACTATATCCAAAGAACCATCCCAATTAGGAAATTGACATACAAATTGATCACAGATATCTAGCTTTTGACTATTATACTGCTAAACACCAAGGACCTCAGGAATCTTAGAACATTTTGTTGCTTTTAACAAAGAACTGGGGGCTCAAGCCAAACTACATCAACCCCCAACCTTATAATTTGCCTCCATTGAGCCAGCACATTACACTAGTAATGATTATATACCTATCAACAATTGAGGTATTAATCAAGGACCTCAATGCATGTGATTCTTTATATGCAAGTATTGATTATAGAACCAGAGTTGATATATGGTTTTTCTGAGAGTGACTCACTTAGTGTGCAAACCCAGTATAGACATAGTGTGATGCAAATAGTGCCAAACATAAAAGGAGACTGAATAATCCAAATCTTGATAACTCTACACACTATAGACCCAAAATAGTTAAGTCATAAATGAGGTCTTGACAAATATCACTTTCATTAGCTGTTCTACCTTAAATTATTGAACTATTGATTTTGATTGAGAAGCTCACAACCTAGCTAGACTAGGCAAATTCAGACAAACCTAGATATACAACTATAGCTATTACTCATCAGCTGTGTACTCAAATTTATCTATAAACTATTATATGCAAATAAGCTCAGACTAGAGGAAAAGGAAACATTCATGAGTGAATCCATCTGGAATATATTTATTATCTTATAATATATAATTACAATATTGACAATTGACAATTGCATAATTTATGGCTTATTACTACCCTAGTGGTGGCTTAGTACCACCTTAGTATAATGTGCTGACTCAATAGAGGTAAATTACAAGGTTGGAGATTAATATAGCCTCTAGTTACTTTGTAAGATTCCTGATATCCTTGTTTGTATTTAGCAGTCAATAACCAAATCTAGATACAGCAGTCAATTTTGGCAGATTATTTTATTGAGATGGTACTTTGGGTATAGTGATAATATATATGTATATAGTAGGTAATGGTAGATGATTTGTATAGTATAAGTAGTTTCCTTATGTGTAACAGTCTGGCAAATTAGTTATTTCCATTTTGAGTGATAGCAATCTCTATATAGTATGATGGATTCTTTATATGATTTCTTCATAATAATTATATTTCCAAAAGTATGCAATTTCTTAGCATAATGATCTTATTGGACTTCCTTATTAGGCAGTAGGTTGATAACTCAATTTTGGCAGATAACTCAGCTTGGTACAGATTCTTTTAATTAGCAGGCTTTCTGAATAATAACTCAGATAACTCAATAACTCAGATAATATAGATTCTTGATAAAGTTATATCAAATACTAACTTTATATATGAGCTTATGTTGAAGATGGGCTCTATTGCAAGATTGTATCAAGAGGCTGGCTTTGTGTTAGAATACAGATAGATCTCTAAGAAATAACTCAGATGACAGATTCTTCTCTTGGTAAAGTTATATCAAAGACTGACTTCATTTATATATATAAGTTTACTGCAAAGTTATATCTAGTAGACTGGCTTTGTAATAAGAGAGACTTCTTGAAAATGATAGCTTATTTTTTAAGAGATCAGTTTCTCTTCAAATAGTAGTAAAGTTCTTTACTTAAACTTGAGCAGCAATTACTCTTGAACTCAGACTCATTCTTTATATTGAAAAGTAAACTAAAGTGGAGAAAAGAGAATAAATGCTTACAATCTTTAATACTTTTTGCTTTGGTTTATATTTCAACTTTTCAGTCTCAGGTTTATTCAATCTTGTCTCTTAGATATTTTATATTAGTTGATTACTATCTAATTACTATATAGCTAACTATAGATTGCCATTTATAAGAGGTAACCTTTGTATTATCAGAGAAACCTTTAATATATTATGGAGACTTTCAATATCCTGTAATGTTTTCTTCTTTGGCTACCTGAGTTATTTATGTAAGTTGGTACAATAGAGTAGTCCTGGTTATCTAGTACTTTTAATATAGTATATAGCTAAATTATTATGACTAATTTGAATAGTAACTTGGTTGTCTTTCTGCTGGCTTATCATATTAGCTCCCACTAAAAGGTAGTCTGTTCTAAGACTCTCCTTTAGTTATTATTCCAATATTCATAGGCATCTTCTATATCTATATCAGTACTATTATCTTCTCTCATATCTGAATCACTCTACTCTAGTTTTGAGTTATTATCTGGGTCTTCAGAGAATAGGAATTCTACTTATTAGAGAGTGTTCTAGAAGATTACTTTATTCATCTGATAGATGTCAGTTAGGTGAAAGTGGGCTTACAACAGAGCTTTTAGATTTCATCTATATGTATAAGATATAGAGTCTTTGTGTAGCTCAGGCCTCTTGGTTGATTATATCAACTAATCTCTATAGGTATGGTTTCTCCTACAATAGTTGTCCAATATTGTAAAAGGCTTGCAAATAGTGGATCTATAATATCCTCAGGATGAAGGCAAGATTCTCTTAATATTTTCAGATTAGTTGTATTGGGATTCCTTCAAGTAAGTAAAACTAAGGTAGGGAAATAAACAGAGCTTGAAAGGAGTTTAGAATAAGGGTCTGGAAGCACCAGTTAATCCTCTGATATATAGTATAGAGAGAGATATATATAGTTTGAGATAATTAATATATACTGGTGTCCTCAGGGTTCATCCATCCATATTTCTTAAATAGATACTAGTTTCTCTAATATTATATACAAAATAAGATCCTTTCTATTTAGGCACCAGTTTGGTGAAAAAGTTTATCTCAATTAGGCTTCTCCAAACTAGTACTTAATCTCAAATCTTAATCTTCTGATCTTTCTGCTTCTAGTCATAGTACTTCTTTTATCTTTCTTGGGTCTTAATTATCTGAGCTCAGGCTGAAATATGTAATTGGTCTGCTTTTTTAAGATGATCTCTGAGATTCTCATAGTCAGTAGTTTCGATTTTCTTGACAAACATCACTTCTAATAGTTTTTGTTTGGTAGAGGCAGCAGGGGTGCTCTAAATTTCCCATAGGATCTCAGGTAGGTAGAGGTCTTAATTAATAGAGTTGACTTGGGAAAGTTCTTTCTTAATGGTTGATTTATTCATTCTGTTATACTGTTGGTTTGAGAGTGATATAATATAGTCTATTTGAGGTAAATCTTGAGAATTTAGATATAACTTATAATTATATTATTAATAAATTCTATATCTCAGTCAGAGATAAGTTCTTTTGAGAGTCTATATCTGAGTATGAGTCTATAAAAGTGGTCAATAATGGTCAAGACATTGGTAATTTCTATTGGAAAGACTTTGAGCTATTGGTCAAATATTCTACAAATACTAGGATATATTTATTCCTTCTTAGTATAACTGGCAGAGATCTAATAATGTCTACTCTCTATCTTTGAAAGATATTTTTAGATGGTACAATTGGTTGTAGTAGTGCTTAGTAGTTTTTTCTCCCTTAATACTTCTAGCAGGTATCACATTTCTTAAGTATATTCTGAACTTATGTTCTGAGATTGGGCCAATATTAGTATATTATTTACAGCTTTTCTTCCATACTTGTCTGTTCTTGGTAGGCTTTCTGATATTCTTTTTGGATGAGATCTTCTTGTACTTTGATAGTTAGAGGAGCTTTCTTAAGAGTATAGTTTCTAAGTATACCCTTCTTCTGATTTATTAGATTGGTAGAAAAGTATATTAACATTGTTATAAGCTTTCTCTACTTTGTAGATGATGGTAATTTTGTAATCCTAAAGAATAAGAATCTAGTGCTTAAGAATTCTAGTAGGTTTCTTATAGTTGAATAGCTATTAAGAGCATTATAATCAGTTATCAGAGTGAACTTTTTTTTGATAAAGTAATATTTGAACAGAGTAACAGTCCATATAACTACAAGACATTCTAGTTAGATTCTGCTATAATTGGTTTACTGTTGATTAGTGGCTCAGCTTGTATAAACTATTATATAGTATTATTGATCAGATCCTTCTTGGGCCAGAACTGCTCCAAGGCCATCTTTGGAAGTATCTGTATATAAGATGAATAGCTTCTATAGATTGGGTTCTATAAGGATTAGTACTGTAGGCATGCAGTGCTTAAGCTCTTTGAAGGCTAGTTTTTGTAGTTTTGTCTATTTATAAAGTATTTCTTTCTTGAGAAGAGTTCAGATTGGAGCAGCAATTTGAACAAATTCTTGAGAAATCTTTTATAGTAAGACACTAATCTTAAGAATGACAGTATTTCCTTTAGGGTCTTGGGTACTGACCAATTGTTGACCTTTTTTCTATTTTCTTTAGGTCTATATAGCTTTCTTCTTTTGAAACTATAAATTTAAGGAATTTAAGTTTCATTTTCCCAAGTAATATTTCTTAGTATTGAGCCTCTGATAATTCTTTAAGAAAGCTTTAAGAATTCTTCTAGGTAGTATAGATATAATTTGAAGTTTGCTGAATAGATATTGGAATCATACATATATATAATTAGGCAGTGGTAAATTAGTGAGCCATTGACTGAGTTTATCATTCTTTGAAAGGTGGGGGATATATTGCAAAGTCCAAAGGATATTCAAAGGTACTTAAATAGTTTTTCTAGAGTAAGGAAGACTGTCTTCCAAATGTTCTTTGGATCTATAGAGATTTTATAAAATTCAGCAAAAAAAGATCTATACTACTAAAGTATCTGATATCTTATAACTGATTCAAGAGATCATCAATTCAGGACAAGGGGTAATTTTCTTTTTTAATGACTGAATTAAGCTTTTTATAATCTATGTAGAGTCTCTATCCTCTATTCTTTAGTATAATAAGTATAGGGCTGATCCAGGAGCTAGTAGAGGATTAGATGACTCTATTGTCTAAGAGTTCTTAAATGTGTTCTTTTTCAGTGATGGGGTATTCTATAAGGCTTCTGCTAGATAGATATTATATTTTCTATATTTTGTAGTAATATAATAGATTATATAGTATATTGCCATAGTTAGTGGTAAAGATATCTTAATATTTTTTAGAAGTTTTACTAGTTATTATCTTGCTGAGGTATAAATTCTTCTCTAACATTGGTGGAAGGCTTCACTTTCTCCAGAATTGCAGAAGGGCCTTTCTTTTCTTCTAAGACCTTTTGTCAATTCCTGATAAATTTAATCAATAAACTTCTCTTTAGGTTTAGATAAGATAGAGTACTAGATATCCTATAATGGTTTCTTTTAATGAGATGATACTTTCCCAGCTCTAGTTGGTTGCTTGAGAGTATACAGAATTCACCTTGTTAGGAAATATATGTCCCTCAATATCCAGATTATTGATATCTTTATTATGTTCAAAGAAGAGGTTTCTTGGGTCAAGTGGAGCAATGATTTCAAAAATGGTTTGCTCTCCTGATTCCAGGATGAGATTCTTGTGTAATTTGACTGATTGACAATATATTTACTAAAGAGCATCTATCTTAAAGTAGTTGACCTGAAGAAGATGTACTTCCTTCTTATTTGAGCTTTCAAATCCTTCAGTTTGTCTTATTCCTTTAGTCATTTTGGAGACTTCTTATAATTGAGGAGTCTTGACTTCTATAAAGACTGCCTGTACAATCTTTTGTCCTTCAAAGATTCAGTACCATCTATATTACTATTATATAAGATGATCTTGATTTTGCCTATATATTCTGGATCTATTATATCTCCTTCTATAGTTACTCCTTATATGACAAGTCCAGACCTTGAGTTCAGCTGGATATAAGTTCCTTTAGGTAGTTGTATAGCTAGTTCTATTCTAAACACCAATGTTCTTCCAGGCTTGATAGGTTCATCCTTCAAACTTTTGAGATCAAATCCTATATCTTCTTAGTGGGCTTTGGTTGGGGGTTTGGCTTTAGAGTGTAGCAGGACATACTGGACAATATCTTTACTGAGTTTGGGTTGTCCTTGGATTGAAGTTCCAGTAGATATAAGCCTCCAGACTCTAAGGTTGAGGTATAGCCATCTAGCTCCTGTAGAGAGATCTCAGTGATAGTTGATTTCTATTTTTTCTATTAAGTATAGGGCTTCCATGAAGTTGGTGGCATATTCTACCCATCCTTGATAGGTTACATATCTAATGAGAGTTAGAATATCCTCTCTCAAATTGTAGATCTTCAGAGTTCTTCTTATTGGTTTCTTGGTCTGGTTTTTTCAGATCTGAGTTCTGTTATCTCCTCTTTTTAGTATATAAATAACAATAACTTGGTTTAGATGAATCTTCTAATGCTAGCAGTCTTGGCAGTCTGGGTGTCTTCTATGATTACAGTATCTCATTGCTCAGAAATACTATTTTTAGTTATTAATTTTCTGTTATCTTCGAAATTGATATCCATCCTGATCATAGGTTAGAAGAAGAGTGGCCAAGAGATATACTTCTGTTCAGGTGAAGAGGCCTTGACCTCTAGCTTGTCTTTTCAAAATTGTAGTAGTCTCTTGAAAGGTAGTTGTCTGAGTAATTATGATCAGAGCTTCTGATCTACAGAGTCTCTGTATTTCTTAATAGTCTAATATATAGATAGCACTGATAGTAGTAATCTAGAAAAGAGTGGAAGATCATTTTGTACTGACATCTTCTAGCCAAAAAGCTTTTTCTTGGGTGTTTCTTATCTTGGAATAATAGTGACTATATATGGTCTCTTTTTGATATTCCAGGAGTCATTATCTTCTGATAGTATTTAGCAAGAATCATCTTAGAGAATAGGTTCAGAGAGCTCTTCTTGCTTGAGAACTTCTTTTGTAGAGATTTCTTCTTCAGATACTTCTTGATCTCAAATTGCTTGTAACTTTATAGCTTTGATTATAAGTATTCTTAAAGTGTGATTGAATTTTTTTTTCTTTTTTTTCTATACTTGGGGCAGGCAGTGTCAGACAAGTTCCTTGTTCTAATAATCTTAGAGAAGTACTCAGTATACTTATATTTTTTATAAAAGGTGGAGCATTTTTTTATTGGTTCTACAATAGCTCTAATTGTGATAGAGATAGTATTATTGGCCTACACATTGGCTTCTGGTATCTGACATCTATTAGATTGATTCAGAGATTTAGTCTGAGGTCATTTCTATCTTCATTCTTCTATAGTGGACTCTTCACTGCTGATATACTCCTCTGAATAGCGATCTTCTTTTTCTTTAATTGCTTATAGCTAGTTGCCTTAACTCTGTACTTCTTTTCTCAGTAGTTGAATTAGAGTATTTGTTGACAAATATCAATAACTTCATTCATTTCTATCATCTAGTAGGTACTGATGATTATATCATAAGTGACAGCTTTAGTGACAATAGCTTTTAGAATAGAAAACTGAATATATCTCAAGGAAATAGTAATGTTGTATACTTCTCCAAGAGATTGAGTTCAGGCTCCATCTGCTACTATGTATGATGCTAAGATTGGATAGTCTATCATTGGGCCATTAGAGTGTATCTAAGAATTATTTATCAATAATATAAATAGCTGCTCCTATATCAATGAGAATTTTTGTCTTTTGTCCTCTAATATCTCTATATAGATAGGTGCTAATATGTCTTTCTGTAGTCTAAATAGTGGTTAAAGCTGGCTCTTGTTGGAGAATTGAGACTCAGCCCATACTAGATCTTATATATCTCAATAGTTTATTTCAGACTCTATCAGATGTCAGTTATAAGAACTATAAGAGAGAGACTTCTATCTTAGCTTCTTGAATCTTATACCAGGCTTCATTATAGATATCTCTAGATATGGTCTTTGGGATGTACTTCTTTTTGGACTTCAAAACAACAGGCCCTTGTTCTTCTTGCTCTATTTCTTTATCTTCTGTAAGTAGTTTATTTATTTTAGGAACAAAAGGTAAGAGAGACTGAAGAGATGTTTCTATTTGCCCTTTTTCATATTCTTTATCTTCTTCTTGGATAATTCTTCTGCTGGTGTTCCTGGATAGTCTTTCTATAGGCCTCTTCCTTTTCACTGCTAGGTAGACTGTTTTTCTATTGATGACTTTGGCTGAGTATAAGTCCAGATCACTGTAGTCTTCACTATTGCTTTCTTATTCAAAGGCTTCAATAGAGTGGACTTCTGTCCTCTTATACTGGGTTTCATTTTTTTGATTTAGTACTTCTAAGTCTCTTCAGTCACTTCTTCTATTATTATATTCAGTGATATAGTGTCTGAACTATCTATAGTAAAAGCATTGGACTTGAGCTCTGTTCCAGATAGAATATCTTCTTTCTTCTTACTGATACATAGCTCCTATTATCTCTGGGTTGATAACCTTAGTTTCTTTATAGTATATACCCTATGTTGTCTTGTAGGTGACTCTGATTTTTACATATAGTGAGATTTTCAATCTGTTCAATCAATTAGTCCAACTTGAAACTGAGGTCTTAGATTTCACTCCTAGCTTTCTACTAATTATTAACTGACTTTCTTTCTTCAGGTCTTTCTTGTCTCTAAAGAAATCATTATAGAGCTTTGACCAAGAGGTCCTTCTAGTCATCCTTTATATTATAATTACTCTGGATATTCTTGAGAGAGCTACTCTTAGCTCTTCTGGTTCTGTAACAGCTGGTGGTAGAGATTTAATAAGCGAAAGTGATGAAACTTCTGCAGGAAATCAGGCTTGTATAAGGAGATCTTTAAGTTATTGTGCAAGCTCATCAAAGATCCTGGCTGAGCTATCTGTGTTATATGGTTGATCTGGTTGGTCTGGTGGTAAATCTGTTGGTACTAGCTGAGGATTCTATATATACTGGCTTCTGGTTGGGATCCTTCTAATGCAGGATAGTTAGCAAGTCTTAAGGTGATTACTTCTCTTTCTGTTCAGATACTAGTGATGATTGGTTCTTCTATAATGGTAGAGATAGGTGTTATATCAAATATATCTAGTTTGACTATAGTTTCTTATAAGCTGAAAAGTCATGTTGATTTTAAAATCTTCTCAGTTGAGTTCTCAAATATAATATACTAGCTCAATAGAGGCAAATTATAAGGTTGAGGATTAATGTTGTTTAGCATAAGACCTTAGTTACTTTGTTAAAATATTCTAAGATTTATTGGTGTTTAATAATATAATAATTAAATATAAATACAGTAGTTGATTTTAGCAGATTTTCTTATTGAGACAGTTCTGTAGATGTAGTTATAATTTGCATATAGTAGGTGAAAGTGAATTATTTATATAGTATGTATGAGTGGTTTCCTTATATCTAACAGTCTGAAAATTTAGTAGTTTCCTTTTGAGTAGCAGTAATCTCTATATAGTATGATGGGTTCCTTATGTGATTTCTACATGACAATCATATTTCCAAACATATGCAATTTCTTGATATAATGATATTAACAGACTTCTTTATTAGTTAGTGGGTTGATAACTTGATTTAGTAGATAACTCAGCTTAGTGTAGATTCTTCTGAATCAGCAGACATCTTGAATAATAACTCAGATAACTCAATAACTCAGATGGTACAGATTCTTGAAAATGTTATATCAAAGACTGATTTTGTTTGTATAGTATTATGTTGAAGACTGGCTTCACTATAAAGTTATATCAAGAGACTGGCTTTGTGTTGGAATACAGGTGGGCTCTCTGAGAAATAACTTAGATAATGGATTTTTCTCTTGGCAAAGTTATATCAAAGACTGACTTTGTTTGTACAAATAAGTTTACTATAAATTTATATCTAGTAGACTGGCATTATAATAAGAGAGACTTCTTAAAAATAGCAGCTTATTTCATAAGTAGTGGATTTCTCTTCAAATAGTAGTAAAGTTCTTCATTTGAACTTAGGTAGTAATTACTAATGAACTCAGACTAATTCTTTATATCAGAAAGTGAACTGGAGTAGAAAAATGAGAACCAATACTCACAATCTTTAGTGGTTTTTGCTTTGGTTTGTGTTTCAACTTTTCAGACTGAGGTTTATTCACTCCTATCTCTGAGGTATTTTATACAAGTTGATTGCTATCTAGTTACTTCGTAACTAACTATAGATCACTATTTATGGAGTGTGACCTTTGTGGTTGCAGAGAGATCTTCAATGTCTTGAGAGAACTTTTAATATCTCAAGAGGACCTTCAATGTCTCAAGGAGACTTTTAATTTCCCATAATATTTCCTTCTTTAGCTATCTACATTATTTATACAAATTGGCACAGTAGGGTAGTTCTGGTTGCCCAGTGCTCTTGATATAATATATGATTAAATTAGAGTGACAAATTTAGATGGTAACTTGGTATATCTTTCTACTGGCTCATCATACTAGATACAATAGTTGCAACACTCTCAGCTTATACAGAAGGATATTCCAAGTACTACATTGTCAGTGCTGAGCATAATTCAATAATGTAGAAGTAGATCAAGATAATATTGGCTATTAAGAGATTAGTAATTATATATAATTATTTCTGTAAATTATAATCAATCATAATAAAGAAAAGAAATATCTATCATATGGTCTCTTAAGCAGCATAGCTCTAAACAATGAATAAGATAAATACATACTTATGGAGTTAGTATATTTTATATAATATCACAAATAGTGATATTATCAATTTATATATTATTATTAATTACTCTATATAAAAGTATATAATATGTTCCAAGTTCCCCAAACATTATAATACTTATGGTATTTTTACTTTTTGTATTATGATATAGTATTCAGAAGCATCTGATGTAGTTATATAAATATATTTTCTTTTTTATATTGAACTTAGTTACTCTTCCAATTGATAGCCTATGGAGATTCTAGTCTACTATATGGAACCATTGGTACATTCAGCATTTTGTGAGAAGATGATCAGATAATTAAATAAGAATAGGTATCAGAAGTTGATAATCTAAAGTCAAGGTCTAATATATATATAATTCAATGCAGAATACAGAAAATAACCTTTATAATACAAGTAACCTCAGCCTAAACCATTCTTCAGATTATGGCTCAATTTCTGTATATCATTATAGCTTATTGGCTGTAGTCTACATACTATTGCCTGACCATCTGTCAGCCATCAACACCATTAGGGAGATAATCTTATAATCCTTACTGGTGATATTATATAATATGGCAATAGAAGTACTAGTATATGGCTTGAGATTAGTCTTGATCTAGGAAGTAGTAAAGGTGATATCCTTAGTAGGGAAGCCCTTGTTGTTCTTAGTAAAGAAGTGCATTTTGGGATATATATATATATATATATTGGTTGAATTAAAGTGGAATTTACTAAGCTTTAGTAGAAGTTTTTTTTGCTCTATTGAATTATTAATATTATATAGTTATTGGGAAGATATTGGATATATAGTCTGAATACTGCATATATTGCCTACCATAGTAGATTCATAATATTATCAGTTCAAGAATGATGTTTAACTTTGACCAAGGACTTTGAAGCCAGAGTTACTGAGAAATATTTTTAATATTGCAGCAAGATCATCTGTCACATAGACTCTATATGACCCTTCTGGTTTGTGACTAACTAAGCTAGACAAGAATCAAAATAAATATATATATTATCAGAGTTATAGATAATTATAAAACATATTAGAGAAGGACCTATGGCAGTACTATTTTACTCTAAAATCATTGTAACCTATTGTCAAATAGGGCATTTTATTGAAGTTATATAGGTCACATATTTTATACTTTACTGATTAATAATATAAATCTGATAGTATAGTATAAGATTATGTATTAACATATCAAGTTGCCATCCCAATACTCCAACTTAATGAGATATACTATAAAAAAAAAAAAATACAATATATACCCAAAAAAAAGAATATATACTAGAATAAAAGTAATGTATAATATATGCAAATCTAGGACAACCCAATTTACTATTTAAAATCCTATATTCAAGGATTTTTTGCAGATCAATAAGTATTCTGAAATGTCTAAAATACCTATAAAAAATGTAATATATATAATCCTCTTGTAGATGAGAGATGTAACTAATATATATATAATACAAGAGGCTTTTAACAATCTGAAAAATATCTCATGATCAACTGAATAGCTCATAAGACCCATAATGATCATTTCTTGAACATACTGCTTAAACTTTGACTTTAGAAGGGCTTTAGTCAACAAGTCTGCAATCATATACTCTGTGGGAATATATTCTAAGTATGTAGTACCATTGTCTATATATTTCTATACAAAATGATACTGTATATTGATATGCTTCATTCTATTATAATGTACTGGATTCTTGGCAAGTACTATTATAGATTAGTTGTCTTGTCTGATCAGCATAGAGTTCTACTGAGTAAAACTGAGCTCCTTTAATAGTTTGCAAAGCCAAATGACTTCTTTTATTATCAATGATAATGCCTGATACTCCACTTGTATTGATGATATTGCTACAGAACTCTGCTTATATATTTGCCATGAAATAATGGATTCTTTATTATTTTTACCAATGTGGAAGAGGTATTTAGTTATAGACTAATAGTCATTTAAATCTCTATGTCAATTGAAATCACATATACTAAATAGCTAAATCTCATTGCTCTTTTTGTTGCCCTTATCATTGCTCTTGCCATTGCTTCTGCTCAATCCAATATCACTACCCAATATGAGCATATAATATACTAATCTCTTTAGATATCTGAAAATCCTCATGATTGCTGACCAGTATAAGTTATTATAGTATGAGCAATACTATACAACTTTATTGATAATATAGAATATGTCAGGCCTCATTCCAAGTATGAGATATATGAGGGAACCAACTGCTTATAAATAGGGAATATTTTTGGTAAGCAAATTGTTGTCATTATTCTCAGATATAGTATTTGGCTTTCTTAACTTCATAGAAGTATCTATAAGAGTGCCAACTAGCTTATATTCACCCATATTAAAGTATTCAAGAATGGCTTTAGTGTAAGTTTCTAATGAGAGATATATGGTACATATATTCCTGTCACATATAATTAATATCTCTAAAAGAAAGAATGCATTATCTATATTAGTCATCTTAAATTCTCAGCATAGGACTTCTTTGACTCTATTAAGCCTATTCTTGCTGACAATAATAATTTTATTATCAACTTATATACTAATAAATTCTATACTACCAGCATTGTAATACTAAATATATATATAATTATCTGCTTCACAATGTGTAAATCCATTGTCAAGGAGATATTTATCAATCCTTTTGTTCTATAGTCAAACTACTTACTTAATGCTATATAGTCTCTTATATAATCTGCATACAAGCTTACTATTTTCATATTCTTGTGATTGACAGATATATAGTTTAGTATCTATATTACTATTTAGAAATACTTTCTTACATCTATTTGATGAATTTTGAGATCATATAGCATGTCAATTATAAGGAGTATTCTAAGTATAGTAAGCTTGAATACAGATGAAAATGTCTTATTATAGTCTATGCTATAATCTTGAAAATAATTCACCACTCTATATTATTATTGGTATTGTACTTTATCCAATATACCTACTTGGATCTAATTGCTGGATAGTTTGACAGAAGAGATACTAGATCCCACTTGCTATTTTTGATAAGTAAATCATACTCCTCATCTATCATGTGTTGCCATTTCTTATTATCAGAGCATTAATAGTCTTATTATATATGTTTGGCTCACTGGAAGATATCTTTTTTTTTTTTTTTTTTTT